>JAMKCH010067118.1:0-67155 GCA_023653785.1 Ophioderma brevispina
CAATGTAAGTCTTACTATGGAGGACTCTTACGAAATGCCCAACGTATCAACAAGGAATAGAAGAAATGGGACTAAGTTTTCCAATGGGGCAGACACACCACTTACCTCAACCCATGGATGCGCTGGCGCTCCCCGTGAATAGCCGCAAATTGAAACCACAGGAAGTTGCATTTGCCGGCAACAATGTGTCTTCACCATATTGTCAAAGTTGACGGAATGTTGTATAACCAATAGAACATTTGTGTAGAATATGTGCACCAGCATGTGTAATCATTGTTTTTTCCCGCCATATTGCTATGGCGAAACGCCACTCTGCTGTTTCACTCGCGACTCAGACCCGCTATCCTATGTAGAGGTCAGTGGTGTGTCTGCCCCATTGGAAAACTTAGTCCATTTCTTCTATTCCTTGTTGATAGGGGGGGGGGGGGGGGGGGGGGGGGGGGGGGGGGGGGGGGGGGGGGGGGGGGGGGCGTTGGGCATTTCGTTAAAGTCCTTCGTAGACTACATTGTTGAGTTTTAAAAAATCCGACTGTTCTTCTTCTATAAACGGTTCTAGGTTCAAGATTATCTACTCCTCGTGGTGAACCCCGGTAACTGATATTTCAGGCGAATGATAATCAACTGAGGCTACGCTAACGTTCTTTGTCCTTTTAATTCACTTTTGTCTTTTAATTCACTTTGTCTTTTTTATCTCACTGGATTTTAATCACTTCCCCTCAGAGGACACTATCTGATTCCAGTCTGGCACACGTGCCCTTCTTAATGGCAGGCATCACCAGATGTGAAGTCAGATGGCATCTCATTGCTCCAACTAAACGTAGAAGGTCTCACTAGGGCAACGATACACATCATCGACACCTCACACGTAGAAATAAAGTCACTGCGATCTCCTCAAGAGACACACGCTACCGACAGTTCCCTCTGAACATCGCGGCTACCTCCTAGCGCCCACACCAGAGCACTACCCACGGGATTGCCACCTTTGCCCTTAACTCACCTCCTGGAAACAAATTGCAACCCTCACCTGCAGACTCCACCTTGAATTGTCAACTACCTGACCTCGCCTTTTTCAAACATGGACCCCACCCCCATTCACCGTACTCTTCTCGACCGCTTTCCGAGTCCCAACACAGACATCACTGGATCGCTCAGGAGAGCCTTGGCTAGCCTATACCAACAAGCCAGTGAAGAGTGGAACTTCCGCAGGCAGACTGGGAATTCAAGAACCTGGTGGATTCAGAAGTCCCACCTCCATACACAGCTGTTTGACCCCATACAAATTGTCTCTTTTATTTTTAGAGCAAGTTTTTCAGCATTGGCGACACAATTTTGACAACTGATATAAGTAGGGACAGCAAGAGCTATGCTCTCTGCACAAATCAGAAAAATCTGATTGCGGGAATCTTGCCATATAGGCCTACAATGTCATTTATTTGTGTGTTATAGCGCCCTCATATGCATATTCTCATAGAAAGACGTGCAAACTAATTTTTAAGAAAATCATATTTGCCCGCAATCAATTCGTAACATTGCATTGAATATAGTTATGCAGCTATCTAATCCAAATCATTTGTCCAAACTGTTTCGCCGGCGATAATTGTTGTTTTATTCTGGGTTTGTCATAATAAATGAGACTTTCAAACAGCTGTGCAGACACCAACCTCCTCCAACGTGGACAATTCTTGCACAGCACTGTGTCAACTCTTTATTAATATAGCAAAGAGACATACCACGTGGCTGCCGTCGCAGTTATATTCCATCCTGGGATGATGAATGTGATACTCTTTACAATGACTTCCTGAATTCTGACCCGGGGAGAAGCTTCACCATAGGCTTCAGACCTGACAACTGCTTGGACATGAAACGCCACGAGCGCTGGGAGGAGACGGGTCCCAGAAATCGACGTCACCCACTCCAGCAGGAAGACCTGGAAGACCGTAAACCGCCTCACCGGCAAAATTTCCAAACCACTATAATGTCCAGTGACTGCCACTCAATGCTTGAGCAACTCCTCGCAATGGTCCGTTTCAAGAACCATGGATATGGAACACACTCGCTCTGTCAAAAAGAGATCACCAAATCCGTCGAGCCCCCGGCGTGGACGGGTCACATTCAACACCCTTCTCACTAATTAGCTTACCTCTGCTATTAGCCAACTAAGGAGTGGCAAAGTCCCGGCCCTGATAACATACCAGCAGAGTTCTGATGCATGCGGCCCACGATGTCTAGATTGGCTCCGAGTTCTACACATGTGGCCTTACAACCCTGTCCTTACCCAAGATCTGGAGGAGAGCTACTATCATAGCACTCCCGCAAACCAAACAAGCCGTCGACAACCCTAAAACTACCGCCAATATCACTACTGTGTGTCTTCTTCAAACTTCTTGGAGGATTATCCGGCCCGGCTGGAGCCCGTCGTCGAACCCATCTGCCTGACGAACAAGCTGGATTTCGCCGTGGCCGGAGCACTGTCGCACCAGATTGTAAACTCACAAATGAGATTGAGGAAAGCTTTGAAAAGCCTCGTAAGGCAGGCGTCATATTGGTGGAACTTACTGCAACATACGACACCAGGGCACCAGGGCCTGAACACTCAAGCTTCTGCAGGACGATCCATATCGTCACCTTGTACATTTCCTATGTAACATGCTTGAAAACCGTAGCTTTATTCTCAAGACCAGTGATGGCAGAGAAGTCGTCTGCGTCGTCTGAGGAACTGTGTAACCACAAGGATCTGTATTGGCTCCCGTGCTGTTCAACATGTATATCAGCGATATACCTCAAACAACATCTAGACATTATGACTACGCCGACGATCTTGCCCTCCTCCACTCGTACAGCAATTTGGACGAAGTACAAACACACTACTACATACATGCCCACGTGGCCGCATATCTCCAAGATCTGGGCTGAAGCTGAGCGAAGCCAAGATAGACCACCGCTACTGCCTTGCACCTCAACACCAAAGGGGCTCCTGCCCATCTTCAAATCAACCTCAATTGAGTGCCTCTGCCATACAATCCTACACCACCCTACTTGGGAGTGAAGCTTGACCGGCAGCTTACTTACCTGGCAGCACATCGAGTCCGCATGTGCCAAGGTATCTTCGAGGAATAACCTCCTGTGCTGCCTTGTTGGATCTTCCTGGGGTGCCATCCCAACGACCCTACGCACCTCTGCCTTGGCTCTGGTCTACAGCATTGCTGAACATGCCGCCCCAGCATGGTGAACAGTCTCTCACACAAAGAATCTGGCCACGGGTACTCAACTAGACCTTGAGAACCATAACTGGCTGCCTCCGCCCCGCTCCATCTGAATTTCTACGAGTGCTTTCAAGCTTGTTCATCATGCTAGCGATTTCGGAGAGCAACCATTCGCACAAACTAAGTGTAATACGGCCCTGCTGGACCACCAGCACCTGCTGTCAAACACTGTCCAGAATGACACACCAACTCGTTATACAGAGACTGCTCTTTCGCGCCTCCTGGCCGACACGGCTGCTAACCTCTCCAGTTCCCCATTCAACATCTCACTGACATGGAATACTGCCTGGCATAACACTGTCCAAAGAATCACAACCAACTCGGTATACCAGATACTGCGCTCTCGCCGACCCTTCTGCCGACACGCTGTCTAAACTCTCCAGTTCCCCATTCACATCTAACGACATGTAATACTGCCTTGCTAGACTTCAAGACCAGATCAACTCTCTATTACACCTAAGACAGATCTACCACCTGGCAGCAAATCTCTCCCACGCAAGAATGGGTCACCTTAACCCGAATTCGCCACAGGAGTTTGTCCGTCTTCAATAGCAATGTGCGCCGATGGGGGGCTCCGGCCATCGCCAGCCTGCCAATGTGGTTCTCCTCACAGACTGCAGATCACATTCTCAATGAGTGCCCTACCTTTCGTCCACGGTGGATACATATATCTCAAACCCCAACCAATCAACATGGTTGGTCCAACGTTTCCCACATTTATCTGCTACCTCATACGCAAGAATAAGAAGAACAGGTTCTAGTGGCAGTTGAGTTTTGAATTATGTAATTCCTATTTAATGTGAAGCCGAATTAATTTGTTAAGAGTTGTTTGGGAAGTCGCGTCCTCTCATTTCCCTTTGGATAGATCTTCGTCAAGACCAACATGCTTACATGAATTCCGAGCTCGCTCCTTGTCTTGACCTGACTAGTAGTTGAATCCTTTTCAAGGTCCATGGCCCGATTCGCTATTAGCCTCGTCTCAAGAAGCCCCAGATTTGAACAGGAGTGGTCACCTTTTTCCGTATATATGAGAAGAAATCTACATTTTTCCATTTACCCTGTGAATCATAGGGTTGGATCTGATGTTTGGGGTTGGAAGTTGTTGGCGAAAGTGTACTCCATTTTGTCGACCAATATAATTGTACACAGTACTCTTTGTGGGCTTACAAAATCACGTTTTAGTTCTCACTTAAAAACGGATTGAAAATATCGGCGCGCGAACTTTACAGATGGGATTTGTGGTGAAGACCAATCTATCAATATGAAAACTTCATATCCTTAAATCGGGCCATCCGCCTTTAAGTTTCCACTGCGTATTTTTTGCTTCCTGCTTATTGCCTCATTTCTTTTTTTTGAAATTGGTTTTGCTTCAGTGATTCATGATTGGGGTATTTGGTATGAGGCTCTGGGATAGAGTTTCAGTCACGTATTGTTCTGGGTACGTAGCTGTATGGTAGTCATCATTCTGAGGGGTATAGACCCGTAATCAATACAGAGGCAAGAACCGCTACTGCTTGGGGTCCGTTCGCCAAACTCAGGCTTAACCCTATTACTATACGTGTATATACTCTTCCGTATGTCCGACATAATATACATTTATACCAGTTCCTGTTTCACAGTGCTTTGGATAAAGTGGTCCACTCAGGCATGGCATAGTATGCACGTAAGATTTGTACGACGGAGTTTCGCGAACGACCCAGTGCACTACAGTATGCAGGCGCGTAGGCCAGTCACATTGGTTCTGAGGGTCCATTTCCGGTAGGTGCAACATTTCCCGATCACAAGCAACAAGTTTTTCTCGGTCGCAAGGCAAAGAATCCGAAATGGGCTGTTTTAACATAAAAATCAGTGTATATTTCCCGCTTTCCCCTCAAAAAATGTTTCAGAGGGGGCACTCTGCCCCCCCCGCCCCTTTGCCCCCTGGCCTACGGCACATTAAGGCGACTGTTTTGAACTCGGCATATTACTGAGCATCCGGACGCATCTTTAAGAGACGTGAAAGCCTCATCATCAAAGCGGCATTTTTCTGTCTAAATGAACGCAGACGTTGGCATTTGCTAAATTGAAGAAATGTTACCAATTTTGACACGGGGTAGACGCACTTGCGTATCTCGTTGCTCTCTTTTATATCTGTGCGGTTACTCCTATTTGTTTCGTGGTGGCCTTTTTTACGTAACAACGTCTTTTGGATAGATCTTCTTTCCTTTGTGATTTGAATGTCTATGCAACGTTGCAGATTCCTATTCCAAACCAAACAGGAATTTTCACGAACAGTTTTAGAGGTTTGGTTGGTGTACGTCTTTTATTGAAGTCATCTGTATAGTATCCCCCTCGATCTAGAACGTATATGTTGTTTAACTGTGCAGGTTGCAGACGACCAAGTTTCTGAAACAATCCGGAGTATTTTGTGATGTTCGTCTTGAACTATGTTTTTTTTTATCAATTTATTCATTTCGTTTTTTGTCCAGGTAATTGAGTTTGGTGGTCCACTCATTTACATAGATAATATATGAAGATCTTAATTTCAATCAAATAACAAAAATCGATATCTAGATAAACTATGTACAATCATTCTTTTGGGCTTCTTTTGTTTTTGTAAATTTTGTGTGCCAACCCCAACCCCCGCCCCTCCCCTGGTCACATGTACTGGTAATGGTTACGACAATGTCTGCTTTGATATGGCGAATAGTTGCAATGATTTTAGATGATACTCCACTTAGTAGTACAGCCTGTCCCAATAAAAACTATACAATCAAACTAAAAATTATAAAAATATAAACTGGGCATTTTGCCAATTTTTACTGTATTTGTTTTCAGACAAGAATCGCCTAAGCTAATCCTCGCTTGTATTCCATCCAATTTGATCGACCCTAAGCGGAGATATTGTCAGTTGAACAACAAAGGACCAATACCACTTGGGCCAATTTCATCTGAAGGTTCAAGAAACTAAAGGTACGCCTATAAGGTGTGTAGCATCGTTGTGGGATTAAATCCTTTTCAAACAAAAGAATATTGTACAGATCAAGTGAATTATTATCATGCATTGAACTAATCACATATATTTTTCAGTGAACTCACCAGAAATTATTATGTTGTTGGTGAAATAGGACTCACTCTCAGGGGAACAATAATCATGAAAGTCATGGAAATTTGGGGAATTTGACTGCTGAAAACTAATGTACAGTCTACAATCTGTTGAGGTACAAATGTGTGTACAACGCTATAATTTGGAGGGACAACGTACCCTTCCCCTATTCCCATTGCCTCCAAGATGCCAGGCGGAATATGATGAAGAAGCATGTTCAAGGATGAAGGACAGAATGATTTGTTGTTTTCAAAGGTCTCAGTTTACTTTCAACGAGGTGTTTTTATGTGTAATTTCTGCTGAAACCTGAGTAAAACTGAGACACAAGAACTGTTGGAATTGAATTTCCCAATGCTAACTGTATTTATTAGCATTTGCGACATTATAAGTTATAAATTAGGTTATATCACAGAAGCAGCACTTTCTACCTACTTTTTATTTTATTTTCAATAAAGAATGTCTTGAAGGTGATTTTCAATGGCAAATTTGTTGATTTATAAGGATAGCCGAAACTGGCCCCAACAGGTTTTCAAAAGTCTCAGAAATTAGCCATAACTCCCCGAACCAGACCCCCAAAATTACACCACTAAAATAATCTCATGAAAGCTGGAAACACTCTAAATAGAATTAGAGTAAAACTCAGTTGAGATGAACTGAATTTTTGGCCAAAAAAATAATCTTCGATTGTCTAGTTTTTTTTGGACAGTCTGTATTACAAGGCAAGCACGCGTTAGACAAAGGGAAGGAATGGGAGGGTCCACTGTGGACAAGGATTTCGTTTTCGCGGCGCCAGTTTAACGCTACCCCGGGGGGGGGCCACTTCTCAATGACAAGGGGGTATCATTCCGTGTCCAAGCAATCACAAAAAGCACCCTAAATACGTATTTTCAGAGCCTGAATTTTCAACCTAAACACGTATCAGCAGCGCAATAGATACCCTTAAACAAGTTACTTGATGGATTTGCACCCACTAAACAAGTATCAAGTAGTGCAATGTTGCATACCCTAAACAAGTATTTGTCTTATACCATACCCTAAATCAAGTAATGATTGCTATTATACCCCAATATACGTTAAAAAACCCAAAACCATATTATTTTGGACACCAGAGAGGCTTGTCTGAGCTTGGTGTAAATCTCAGAAAATATTTGGGGAAAGTTAATTTTTCAGCCAGGATAGTATCCGAGGAAGGAAAAGGTATTTAAAAAGGGGAATGCATTTTGAGCCCGGGGGCGTTGCGTATCCAACAATCTCAGGAAACGGCGGCACGACTAGTCGAAAAAAAAAAGTTCGACGATATGGCTAATGAGCGGCAATCTTCACTTTCCAAACGCCAACATTTTCATGTGAATTTGATAGAAATATTAAATTTGAAATTGTGAAGGTGTCACTATAACCAAAATATAGGGCTGATAAATGGGCTTATTGGTTAAAGTGTCACAGAGTATTCATATAGTAAGTGGCGCGGGAGGGGGTACCGCTCTCTCTCTCCTCTCTCTCTCTGGCTCTCTCTGCGAAGCGCGGAACCCATGCCGAGCAATGTTTGCTTTCCGTAATAATTTTCTCATGCAATTTGAAAACAAACTAGTGATATTTTAGTGTTACCTTTAAAATGGCAAATAGCCTATGATCGCGGATAACCAGTAAAATATAGGTCATGCATGTAGTCCTAAGGTTTTATTTGAACTAATCATACAATTTAAAGGTGTCATGAAGAGTTCGTAAGCGGCCCTTGGCGAGTCGCAGAAGGTTTTTTAGGTTTTCAAGACATTTCCTATGGGTCTAAAGGACCTGAGAATTCGCATTTAGAGAACTTTATTTGCGGCACTTATTTCCGCATTTGCTCAGCGCCGCGATAAAATCGGGCTTTTCCCGAAAATTGCCGAATCCGCTCAATAATGCACCAAATTATTCGCACAAGTTTATTTTAAAATTTATAAAACCTAGAATTGACTGACATTTGAATAACTTTATGAGTTTTAATTACTACACGTTGTCCATTGCGTAGTAAGTGTAGCCTGTACTAAAAATCATGTGCATGGTTTCTTGTGGAAATTGGGATTTGAAAGCATCAGGTTTTGAAGACAAGTACCGAACCGGAACCTTTTTACAAATTTCTTTATGCTGAAATGAATAATGGACCTTAAATGCGCAAGTCCTCCTTTAGAAATAAACCCTTTTTCTTGATTTTGGTTGATTTTTCGACCCTTTTCACTTTACGTACGTAACGTGCTATCCTGAAAAAACTACCCTTTTTACGTGATTGCTTGGACACGATGATACCCCACTTGTCTATGAAGACTGATCCCCCGGGAAAGCTACTTTATTTTTGCCGCATTATTTTATGTAATTGCCTAAATATCAGTTGCGCATATTTTAGTGGGAAAAATCAATCGCCAAGACCTTTTTAAATTATTGCATAAATATGCATTTGGGTTGCGCTATTCAAAAGTAGTTTTGCCTTTGATCGTACTGGTACCTTTTTTTTATTTCCGCAAATGTCATTTATTTATGTCTTCTATAAGCCACATTTTATGGAAAAATCCGTTGGCGCACGTCATAAAAATTGGTTTTGGACGCATTTTGAATTGTATAACCGATTTTAGTTTTTTTTCATTATGTGTCGTTTTTTGATGTGCCCATAAAAAAAAAAAAAACAATGACCACGTTTATAAAAAAATCAACGCAAATTGCTTTTTCAGAGGGGTTCTACTTGCACCAACGGAGTGCAGAAGACTGTATGCACTTCAGTGTTAATACACTTCCGGTTGTAATAATGGATAACTGATTATAGATAAGGATTTTGCTCTCTAATAAAATTACATTTAATGCTTGTAACTAGCAAAATAGTAGTCTTAACCATTAATCTCATGGTCAGTAAACTTCAATTAATTCTTATATTACCCTTCAACAACTATAATAAAAGATCAAAAAAGAGCAACGAGAGAATTTTGAGGCATCTATATAATGTGTCATAATAAAGATTTCATGAAAAATTAGACACTCAAAATATTTCATACCATTTTATTGGGCTACAGCTATATCTTAAAAGTAAAAAAAATGTGTGATTTTGTTTACTTGCTTATATTTCAACGCTTCGATTTTTGTCGGGACAACTGTAACAATGGTGTTATGACCAATTCGCAAGTACATTGCAAATCAGTCTCACCATTTGCATTAAAGGTCTGATTCGAGAGAGTTTTAATATATAAATTTTGGTGTAAAAATAAAAAATATAGTCAACTAGAACTAAAGATAGTCACTTAAAATGCTCAATTCCAAAGTTTGAAGTTGAATCGGATATTTTTGTTTTCATGCAGTACACAATTATATGTCATGTATTAAGTGCCATAGGATACTGTGATTAACATAACAAAAATTCCATGGATCCGAATTTTATAACAAAGTTGTGATTTCTATATTTTTTAAACATTACCAAAAAGCTTAATGACACTTGAGGAGCTCCAGCCAAAACACTGTATCAGCAAGCGAATTATTTTGTGACGTAGATTAAAGGTATCAGACCTAGCTAAAGCTGCCATAGCTTAACAAAGTTGGGGATTCCTCATTGTGTGAGCTGGACATGCTTAAACAGCCTAAGTTGCCGGAATTTGTCCACCCCAACCAAACAGAGTACCCATTGTAGGATTTGGCCATGCAACAAAGAAGAACATGTGATCTTCATATTTCATCATAGCAATCGTATTCAGATGTTAGAAACTTCCCAAAATATTATGGACATCCATACGTTTCCTTATTCTAAGAGCCGGTCAATTTCAAAAATGTTGCGGACGTTTAATTTTCCGTCAACAATTTGACACTGAATTTAGCTGAGCATTGCCTTAAATTAGTGCAAGGTACTATATTAAATTACTGGACTTGTATAAATAGGTCATATAGATCAAACAAGATTTGAAAAAAGGAATTCTGATGTCGGATTTATTAAAAACAAAAATTTGCCACTTCTAAAAAAGGTAATTTTCCGTCAACAATTTGTAACGTCCGCAACATTAATTGGTACCTATTGTGAACAACCTTGACCTTGTAATTTAATTGGTAAATATCTATAATTATAACAGGCCTCTAACACACTTCCCACAGAACCAGGTAATGCTCCCCCATCTTATCATTTTCCCCTGTATGATGCCATAACTTTTCGTCAACACCTGTAACGTCCGCAACACCTGTAACGTCCGCAACACAGCATCAAGGTTTTTCTTAGAAAAATGGAGAATCAAGAAGCTGTTGTATTTGTACATTTACCAGATGATTTTTTTTTTTTTTTTTTTTTAATTTACAATTAAATTTTACTTGTCTTTTTACTATTTAAAGGTTAGGTGCAAAGTGTGTGCGGGACGTTACATTGGTGTTAATGTTGCCGGAAAAAAACTAAGTATTTGAAGCATTTCTTAAGTAGTTTCAACAAAATTGGCATATTGTTGTTATTATTATTGCCTCATAATCTATGTTAATAATTTACAAAATTAAAAAACACAAAAACACAAACAGACAAAAAATAAAAAAAATTTTACTATGATTTTAATTGTAATTTTAACATTTGTTATGATTTTGTCATATTTTTATCTGGTAGATGCTGTATTACATATAGAGGTAAACAGGTTTCGATGACCCTCTAATTAATAAATTGAACTTCTTTTGTCATTTATTATATGCAAAGTACACTTATCACAGGCAATGATCCACTGGCTTTTGCTGCGGTGTTACATTTGCTGTTGACGGTGATCATGAAGTGTATCAAGTGCTTAGTTTTTAGAATGACATGTGATGGTTCTAATTTATTTGGCAAAAATTAAAAAGACTATGGTAAAAAGAAAACACGACAAAATACAAAGAATATTAAATTACACAAAACTAAAATTAACATGCGGGTAGAATATGTTGCGGACGTTACACTTTGTCAACACTTAATATCCCAGTTGTAGTTGCGATGTTGCTAATTGCTAGGATAGGTGAAGGAAAAAATAACCTTTTAATTGATAACTAACCTCTTTATGTTAAATTTGCGGGTCCACAACCATATAGAATACAAATTTAGTGCAAAAACAGTGAAATCCCTTGATTTTTTGGAGATTTTAAGCAAAAAAAAAGCTCAAACGGTTATGAATGATATTATTGTAAGTTGTGTGTTTCCAAATTTAATTTAAGAAATATATTACTGATTCATATGATTCGCTATTTTAGTTACATAACTGTTTGCTCCAAGATAATTGACTCTTCAACAATCCCAATTTAGCATCAAATCAGTGCCCGTTTGGTTGTTACATACCTCAAATCTGGTATTTTTAACTTTAATTTGAGCCTGTAAAAGTACCAATATTTAATTTACATTCAGATTTAAAATGTTCAAACTAATAAGAAGATGACGACACAAAGGAATGTCTGCAAATATTTTGATCGGTCTCAGAAAGTCACAAGCCGTAGTGAAAGGCAACAAAAGTAACTTCGCAACAACAGTATAATAAAAATATTTATGAATTTGAGATGTAAACGTTAGGAGTTTAGTGTGTATGTTGCTAGAGTTGTTTGAATGGTAAAACTAATTACATAAAGTTAAAACTTTTGAAAAAGTAAAATGATTACATTTTATTCGTCTGAAAGGAGAATGCAGTATGTGTGAAATACATATGGAAAATTGAAATTAGAACCTTTATCATCAAATATATTTTACATGGCATTGTAATTTATACCTTTTGGTAGTAAAATGTTAGTTGGCATAAAGTTATTGCTAAAAACATTGAAGGTTATAAATTTAACAATGTAAATGCATTGAAAGAGAGTTTACAACAATCAGGCATTGTTGACATGATGTAACGTCCGTAACACAGGAAAGGATCAATCAGAATTTTTATTTAGAGAGTTTTTCAACATTGTTTGGTGAAGAATTACATCAGGTGGAGGATGCCACCATGAAAGTAATACCAGGATTTTAAGCCTCTTTTTTTAAAATTTTGAGACAAACTTTTTGATGTCAAAACTAGTAATTCTGGGCAGTTTTGCATTTCCTTGGCTGTAAAAAAAATTTTATAGCACCACAGGAATATTGAAAATTTGGCAAAATTAAGCCTTGGGTTGATATCACTTCTATGTTTTACTGGGTAGCAATATGTAAAGCAATGAGAGTTTGAATGTTGTCTTGTCATTGAAAGTGTGTGTTTTAATCGAGAAAATGGAGTTCTTTGCTCTACATTCATAAGCTTTGTAACACATAATCAAAGTAAGATTAAGCCTAAACTCAGTTATTTCATAAAATATGGTTGTCCCAAGTTGAAAATATTATAGACATTAACTACAATGCACTTTAATTTACACCCCCTTGGTTGACATTTTGGTATATGTTAACAAAAAAACCAGTGGCCATATCAAAGAAATGATTGTTTTAAAAATGAGGGCGCCCTCCTCAGGAAATCCCTGAGTCAGCCTTTAAGTCCGTTCCCAATTAAAGATCGGATTAATGTGGCTTTATAGTTATACCAACAAAAGCCCATGAGTATTTCATTTTGGTCACTATGCCCCGGAGTTTTTTATGGTACATTTTGAACATTCTATATAGTCCATGCACTATGCAGGCTTGGTAAGATCACTGACCGATACCGTGTGTAATTTGATTTGATTTTGTCATACATTCAACACAAAACAAACAAAAAGACACATAGACATTTACATATTATAACGATTGAGAAACAGCCTAGAGTAAGCCCACTGAAAGCCGTATGAAAACAATCTTGTTTTGGAGCACATAAAATTCAAATACTGATATAAGAATTGGAGACTAAATCCCAAAAACAACAAGATTTAAAAAAACAAATATTTAATTGCAAGTGATGGCAGGGAAAGTATGCACAAGCACCACCTCAGTAAAGTGAACATCTGCAACAGACGGTCTTTTGGAGAGAAATTAACAAATTTTCGCCAGTGGAGGTAGAACAGCCATTGTTTTGCTAACACAACTGGTTTCTATTGTGGCCTCAGTCACTTTTTTTTTCAATGTAAATCAACATGGTAGGTATGCAGAACGGAAGGCCAAACTCCATTGAGTTGGACCTTTCTTTCATAGTTATACTTAGGAGTATACCAGGTACCTGTTTATATGGTATTTAATTTCTTGGTATTTTTAGTGTTGGCACTGAAGAAGATCCGGTGCTTTATTGTTTTTTGCTCATCTGTCCAGGGTTTGACAATACACTCATCTATTTGTAAAGAAAAAGCAAACAATAAGTTCTGAAAAAAAAATCAAACAACATTTATATTTGGAGTTCAAAGGCTCCTTCCTTAAATAAGGTTTCAATTTGAGTATTTCAAGATAACCGTAGATCCCATGCCTATCGTGGAAGGCACCGGTATGGTATTTTTGTATGCAGCAAATCATCAATAAAGAATGGTTTCACTATCCCAATGATACTTGAAGAGTTTAAACCATTTCGTTGACTATGTCACTCTCCTACCTATAGGGACTTCAGATTCATTTGATGGTCCTGATTAACCAGATGTGAAAGGTTATCCAGTTATCTGCTTTCTGTTGGTGTGGCACACAGTCAGCGAACCCACTGTGGCTATATCCTAGATTTGATTATAACTTGAGAGTGTGAACATCTTGTTAAAGATGTCTTGTTGATGCTAATGCTTTTACTAAGGATTATTACATGAGTTTTTGCATTCTCAATATGGTCTAACCTAAGATCCAACAATTTACTCATAATTTTCGCAAAGTACAGGATCACAAAACCTTTTCTAGTGCCCTCAAAGCTAGGATGTCTTCCATCATGAGTCAGGATTATTCCAAGGCAAGTCAACTACTTGAAAACTTTGAATGGATTCGAGGGAAGGTTGGCTGGTTCCGCCTGGTGGTACTTGACCAATATGCCCGTCCTTCCCTATAGAAGACAGAGAAACTGTTAAGCACAACACGGGCTGGTATGGGGGGAAACAAGGGGAATATGTGCGTAGGAGAGCTAGACGGACGTTGCGAGAGGAAATGGACGCAAGTGGGGCTCAATAAAAAACGTGTATACGTTACATTAAAGACAAAGTAGTACTAAGGACATGTTATCATATCGTAAATGAAATATGAGCAAAAATTACAAAACCGATGCCTGACACTTGCTGAATAATCCTTCTCATTCTTGTCATAAGTTGTTCATAAGTAAGGGCAACAAAATTTGTGGGTTGAAGTTGGACAGTATTGGGCACAAAAATCAACTATAAGGTGTCTGTCGACATCGCAGGGTGTTTCCATGTAGATTTAATTTCAGTAATTTAAAAAACATGTGTCTGAGGCTGGAAATTGAAATGTTACTATTGTAAAAAATGTTCAAAAACAAGTCAGTTCTTTACCCTGTTCTAACCCGCAGAGAAACATATTATTTTGTCTTTATCTGCAGGTTATTTTCTAGGCAAACGTGGCAAGCAGTAAGCAACGCGTGTGTCATTGAAACAAAAAAAACCAAGTCGCTTGATAAGAATATGTTGAGCAATTATAGACATGTTGCTAACGTGCCTCTCATTTCGAAATTGATGAGAAATGTTCACTTCACAGATACTTGAACTTTCAGAACCAAAGCATGCACAGTACTGTTTAACTGCATAGCATTATGTCATTTCCAAAATGACTATTGATTAATTCAGGGGGGCATTTTCCTGATTATGTTAGATGTTAGGTTACTTAATTTTCTAGGCAAACGTTGTAAGCAGTTAATAACGCGGTGTGCTGAAAAAAAAAAACCAAGTCGTTGATAAGAATATGTTGAGCAATTATAGACCTGTTGCTAAACTTGCTCTCATTTCTAAATTTGATGAGAAATGTATCAACTTCACAGATACTTGAACTTTCAGAACCAAAGCAATGACACAGTACTGATACTGATAGCCTATGTTCATTTCAAACATGCTATGATAATCAGGGGGCTATTTTACTGATATATGTTTAAGATCTTTCCGTTGTTTGACAGTGTGTACACCGATAAGCTCCGATATCAGGTTGAGTCCGAATAGAACCATGAGTTCGGGGGGGGGGCGGCTCAAAGATCTGTGCGTGAGACTGGGTTTCACCTACTTAAGGATAGACCTGCCGTTTTCTGTCCTGCGGTATAAATACTCTTGACCATAATGCACCTGGAACATTGTCTAAAATACTACCTCAAGAGTCTGTAATTGGACCCTTTGGGTTTTGTTTTTGTTTCAACACACACACTATTGTCGTATCCTCCCGTCATTGCGATTTCATCCAGGTGTATCTTGATGTCGACCCCTTAATTCCAGGACACTTCAATTCATTCAAATTCAATTCAATCAGTTTTTATATGGGCAGTAGTCATTCATCCCAATACATTACTGATATCAATTATTTCAGATTTATAAGAATATGACATATTAAAGAAAAAATAATTGTAACAGAATGTTGAAATGGCATGATATCCAATGCAGGAAAGGTCATAATAAGTCTGATGGACCTTGATCATGACCCCACCTAAAATATACAATGATTTAAGATTAATAATTTAACTACTGACAGGACAGACAAGACAGGACAGAACCGGACGATCATTGACAAGGACACTGACAATTATTGTTTTAACAAGTCAGGGCGAAAGAACATGGTGAACGTGGACAAACCAGTAAAGAAATGATGAAAGAGAAAAATAAAAAAGGTATTGCAATTATGGTGATTAACTATAGAATTGGGAGGAAAAACAAACTGATGACAGTTTTTATGACTGATGGGTAATAAGTTCCAATCGCGATATCAAAAAAAGTTAATTTTAAATATGTATTAATAGTTCTTGTTTTAGATTAATTTAAAAGCATAATGGTTTTAGAGTTTATGATACTGTTACTAATTGTGTTCCATATTTGGAACCGAGTATTTTTATTCTTACTGAAGGACTTTATTAGGTTGATGATGGGTTTGTTGTGATATATTTGTTTTGTATTTCTGGTGTTTATATATTGTTAGTCACATGTTTGGAAAAATAGTTTGAAAAAATAGTTTTGGTCGGTGTTTGAGTGTAACGATCATGAAAAGGTCGCTGTTTGTGTAGTTTATTTAAATCAAAAAACGTTAAGAGTTTTAGATAGAACATTGGTTTAGTAGAATGTGTATTCATTTATTAATGAGGTCGTAGGGCTCGTTTTTTTGGAGTTTGAATATTTTGTCCAATGTATTCGAATAGGAGAAGTCCATGGACAGCGGTTAAGTGTTATGTCCGTATTTGCCCAAGCTATGTTCTGTAAGATATGTACGGAAGTATTAGTGTGTTGTAATAAGGGAGAATCTAATAGTGTTGGGAAGGGTGTGTTGCAGTTTTCTAAAATCTCCCGATGTTCTTAGAAATTTGATTTGTAGTTTTTGAGATATGATATTTCCAGGAAAGATTTTGGTCATTATTACACCAACCCAGACTTTGTCATGTCGATACGGGGTGAATGGTTGTATTGTCAATTAATGATTATGATTGTTGGTGTGTCCCTGTTTTTTCTTTCTTTTTCTTCGTGAAGGAATATTAGCACGGGTTCCCAAAAGATACGTTCCCCCCTAAAATTCAGGACATTTTCATTGATTAACTTCGTCTTAGAACTGATATCGTGGAAATTTTTATAAGGTTTGAAGAGACGAAACATTTTTGCTCTGCCACAAAAGTCGTTTCTTTTCAAACAACCCTTGTGGCATCAACACACAACATCTTCCCTTTTTTCCAAAAATGTTGTTTCAAAAATGTGGCACTTACTGTATTCAAGGTCTAAAGTAAGAAATAAACCATTTACCACGATTTTATTTCATTATTCATTGCGATCTGAGGTAATTAAGCTTAAGACATTGACTCATGGGCAAACAAATAAACAAACCAACATCATGATGTTTAAGCTTTAAATAAGCATTTTCTTTGCATATTGCTCTTTTTTTATGAAAGAAAAGGTTAATGTTGTTAAATAACCTTGTTTCAAATCAAAATAAGCTTAATGTTTTGTCATTCCCTGGTGAGACTCAATAAGTCCAATCGTCTGCACTGATGACATAATTTTTAAGTGTTTTACACATGCTGTTTACCAATTTGCTGATTTTTACTGTTTATGACTGTGGGTTTCATGCTCGCTGGATAATTCCACGCGTTGAGCCATTTCTCCTTTATGCTTTGTGCTTCACATTTCGAGTGGTGTTGCTTACTTCAAATCTCATCTCATTGTTTGTTTGTCTGCATATTCGTCTTCGCTGTTCATTTGTTTGCCTATGCGTTCATGTTTTAAGGCTATTAAATTCAGACCACAGAATATTACGAAATGAAATGAGAGTCGTTGTTGGTAAATTTGAACGTTCTTGACTTTAGATCTTTGAATACTGTAAAGTGCCACTTTTTCTGACAACATCATTTTTTGAAAAAGGGAGAGTGTGTTGATGCCAAAATGTTTTTTGAAGTAAAGACGTTTGTGGCAGAGCCAATGTTTCCTCTCTCAAAACTCTTTGAAATTTTTAACATCCAGTTCTAAGTGAAGTTATGCACAAAATGTCCTCGCATTTTAAATGGGGGAACTTATCTTTTTGGAACCCCTAGTAGTTTTGGATACATTAAAGCGACAGTTGTTGGCTTGTTTAAACCAGGTGTGTGTGCACTGTTCAAAATCTCTCACGTTGCATAGCTGATATTACCAGTGGATGATTGAAAATAAAATGAAATTAAATCCTGACAAAGCAGAGTTTTATAGCTCATAGCACCACATGAAATTCTTCATGATGTACAGCTCAGCTGGATGCTGTTACTATATGTTCCATCTGGATAGATGCGTGAACAAGAAAAACGCGTAAAAGGGTCCTTTTTACAAAAAGGCGATGTACGCGCGTACATTGATAGGGTTGTCTCAAAAACAGCAAAATATGGAAAAAACGGTATGTTTTCGTAACCCTGAAATTTGGGATCTACGCGAGATCAAAATCATAAAAAATATTGTAATTGGCAGTAAAGCAACATGAGCAAAGCCAGATAATAAGGGTTTAATTATCAACACCAATGCATTGCTTAATTGTTTAACGTAGCAAAAACTGACAAAAAAAAGACTTGTTTAGTGCAAAAAAGACCAAAAATGCCTTGTTTAGGGTATGTTTTTAGTGGGAGGGAAATATTGTTTAGGGTGATTTGGAGTCCATGTTCACGCATCATAGCCACCTTTGAATACAACTGGGCCCCCGGGATCTGGTAATGACGCGATGATTTGGGCGTTTTTTTGATAACCAAATGTCAATGTCTAAAACATATGGTTTCAATCCTTGCTAATAATGTTAACTGGCAAATTAGAAACCATTATAGATTACGTAGATTCTAGAGATGTGATACAAATTGCTAAGTTGTAGATTCGTGAATTTTGTCTCGCTTAGACTACTGTAATCCGTTGCTCAATGGTAGTACTCAGAAAGAACCTCAGACATTCTCCAAAAGCTTCAAGTGTGCTCGTCTCATTATTCCAGTATCCTAGATTTACTCACACAACCACTCTGTTGAAGGAGCTTCACTGGCTTAGTATAGTTGATCGTATTAAATTCAAGCACTCTTCTCTAGCTGTAAGGCATTGAATGGGCTTTGTCCCCAGTAGTCACTCAATGAAGTTCTCGGTGGTCAGTAGATCATGGGAGTTTCCGTAACTGACCCATCTGACACCTTTTTGTCTGACACACTTTGAGTTCGGAACCCTTTCAACGGTCTAAAGTCAAGAAAGTATCAATTTACAACAACGACTTCATTTCATTTCGTAATATTCTTTGTGGTCTGAAGTTAATAAGCTTAAAACATGAACGCACAGGCAAACAAATGAACAGAGAAGACGAATATGCAGACAAACAAACAATGAGATGAGATTTGAGTAAGCAACACCACTCGAAATGTGAAGCATAAAGCATAAAGGAGAACTGGCTCAACGCGGTGGAATTATCCAGCGAGCATGAAACCACAGTCATCAACAGAACATCAGCAAATTGGTAAACAGCATGTGTAAACACTAAAATTATGTCATCAGTGCAGACTATTGACTATTGAGTCTCACCCTGAATGACAAAACAATTAAGCTTATTTTGATTTGAAACAGGCATTTTAAACATTTCCTCTTTCTTTCATAAAAAAGAGCAATATGCAAAGAAAAATGCTTATTTAAAGCTTACACATCATTATTTTCCTGTATATTTGTCTTGTTTGTTTATTTGTTTGCCCATGAGTCAATGTCTTAAGCTTATTTACCTCAGATCTCAATGAATATGGAAATAAAATCGTTGTTGTAAATTGTTAATTTCTTACTTTAGACCTTTGAATACAGTAAAGTGCCACTTTTTTCTGACAAAAACATTTTTGGAAAAAGGGAGTGTGTGTTGATGCCAAAGGTGTTGTTTGAAAAGAAACGACTTTTGTGGCAGAGCAAAATGTTTCGTCTCTTCAAAACTTTTTAAAATTTTCCGATCATCCAGTTCTAAGCGAAGTTATGCAATGAAATGTCCTTGAATTTTAGGGGGGAACTTATCTTTTGGGAACCCTGTATATCCATCTGGATATGATGCGTGAACAAGAAAACGCGTAAAAATGGTCTCTTTTTTCCAACAGGCGATGTACGCGCGTACATTGATTAGGGTGTCAAAAACAGCAAAATATGGAAAAAAGGGTATGTTTTTCGTAACCCTGAAATTTGTGATGTACGCGAGATCAAAATCATAAAAAATATTGTAATTTGGAAGTAAAGCAACATGAGCAAAGCCAGATAATAAGGGTATAATTATCAACACAATGCATTGCTTACTTGTTTAAGGTAGCCAAAACTGACAAAAAAACTTGTTTATGGTAGCAAAAACAGACAAAAATGCTTGTTTAGGGTATGTTTTTTAGTCGGAGGAAATACTTGTTTAGGGTGCATTTCGGGAGTCCATGTTCACGCATCATATCCACCTTTGAATACAACTGGTCCCTCGGGATCTGGTAATGTTCGCGATTTGGGCGTTATTTTTGACAGCCAAATGTCAATGTCTAACATATGTCAATCCTTGCTAATAATGTTAACTGGCAAATTAGAAACATTTATAGAATGCGTAGATTCCTAGATTGTGATACATGTGCTAATGTTGTTAGATCGTTAATTTTGTCTCGCTTAGACTACTGTAATCTGTTGCTCAATGGTAGTACTCAGAAGAACCTCAGCATACTCCAAAAGCTTCAAAACAAGTGTGCTCGTCTCATTATTCCAGTATCCTAGATTTACTCACACAACCCCTCTGTTGAAGGAGCTTCACTGGCTTAGTATATCTGATCGTATTAAATTCAAGACTCTTCTATATGCTTATAAGGCACTGAATGGGCTTTGTCCCCAGTAAATCAATGAATGTCTGGTGGTCAGTAGATCATGGGAGTTTCCGTAACCTGGCCCATCTGACACACTTTTTTCTGACACACTTATGAGTTCGGAAACCCTTCACGGAATAAAGCACATGCTTTTTCCGTTAAGGTTTCCGAATTCATTAATGTGACCCATTTCCTGGAGTGAAGCAACCCTTTTCTTGCTAAATTAGGATTATTATTAAAGCAGGACCATAGTGAAAGTGTTTGCGTTTCGGGATAAAATTATGATTAATTTCAAGGTCACACGGGGGTCAACATTTTAAAATGCTCCAAACATGTCGAAAAGCACATGATACTGTTTCTCATTCTAAAAAAAAATGTATAGTGTGCACTATCTATGGCTTATAGATTCGGAATTATTGGTTAAAACTGTACAGATGTTGAAAAAGGTCCATTTTTGTGTGTACATGAGTCAAAAGTTTTAAAAAAATGCTTTAATCACACCATTTACGCTTCCATAGCATCTGTATTGTTGGCACACAGCGCCACCTATTCCGTTTCCGCATCGCTAATTGGCCGGCTATTCTTAGACATGCACTACGTCTTTTGACTCCCTAGCAGTCAAGCGCTGTGTTAAAGGCTCTGCGATTAGCTTGAACAAGGAATGAAAAAACGGTTTCGTGGTACCTTGGATATCGCGAAATCAACGAATCAGGTGGTCGATCTGATGTTAGAAATGGGTTCCTGACAAAAAAGACCAATTAGCTCACTATTTTTGTAAGCCTGGCTTGTGGCATGACTTGATAGCAGCAATCGAGAATTGAGCCAGCTTAAAAGGTAAGAAAATTGCTTGTATGGATCGTATTTTGCACGTTTTTGCGTCTTTTTCCAAAAATAAACCTATATTATAAACTAGTCAGCTAACTAGACAATTTAGTTAGGAATATTTTGATGCGTAACTCGTGACGATAGGCCAAGTATTTTGCGCAATCTCCAGTGTACCGCAATTTACAAAAAATCCAAATCAACGCTATCTGACAGAGTTTCCCACCCTCAGCCTACGGCGGTCCGGAAAGTAAGTAGTCTGTGTAACATAACTGCAAAATATGTTATCTAAATTAGTACTGCGCGTTATCAGTCCTTAATAGCGAATGCATGTAAATGAAACTGAATCTCAAATATCTCCGGAATACGAATGGGTTCTATGGAGATTTTTGCATCAGAGGGTCCGTAACTATGTTTTGTTTTCAATAGGCCTATGTATTAACCTATAGAACCTAGCGAGAAAATTGAACGTTTGTGTCGGGTACTTCGGTGCTCGCAAACACGGAAAAGTGAACACGCAATCGCTACGGGCAGCATCCCTTTTCCCACAATGCCTTACGGTATTATTTCAGTCTTGAGAATTTTCAAACGCTGGTTTCAATTTACGCTTTCAATTTTAGAAACAGGATTTACGTACTTACCGGACCGCCGTACGCTCAGCCGATAATGACGTGGCTGATAAACTCCCTAGGGCAGTGAAGATTTGCCAAGGTTTGCCAAGATTCAACAATGGGCGGCGCTGTGTGTCAAGACGAAACGTAAATGGTGTGTAATGTGGTGCAAATTGAAATGAGGACTAGTTTGCCTAATCTGTTATGCTTAGGTCTCATGTGAATAAAATCCAATAGCTGCCAGTAGCATTTGACTTGTTTGCCATTTTAGTTAATAACCAAACACGTAAGATAGTAAAGACTATTCCTATATTTCATTCTATGACCTGAACCAACAATTTGCACCACGTTTTACCAAAAATGGAACATTTTTGTTTTATTTTTTACCCCTGTCCAAACCAAAATTGACGCTTTCACCATTTTTACAGTTTTTACCCCATAACTCCAAAGCTACAAACCATACGTATTATAAACTATACCTTTTTGGAACTTATAATCAGACAAACATCACGGTGTGTTTTCCAAAACAATCTGAATATTTGACAATTTTGACCTCTGTGTAACCTTGAAATCCAAGATGTGGGGCCAATAAAGGGGTGTGGCAAGGACTGGGTACTGTGCACTACAGCCCCCACTATTAGTCCTCGAAGTAGACACAATCTGGACAGTCGTCTTTTGTTTTAAAATTTAATTAATCATCAACAATGTCTCCGTAACAATTACACTGATCATCATTGGATATATTTGCAATTTCGTACATGGGTATATGTTGTATACAAAATGTTGGTAACTTAAAACCGTTAATTATTAACAATACACATTCTTAGTTATTTACACAAGTATTTACAAAGGTACTGACTGAAGCCATTTATTGACACAATCGTTTGCTACTTTGGCAATGGAACCCAACATGTATATACAAATAAAAGAAACAAGTACAGGCCGAGTAAAAATACGAACCCAAACAACGAGAGGTATATTTCATGTAAAAAACAGCAAACACCAAAAGTAACTACGAATTGTAACCCACTTATTATTTCCATTTCAACCCGTTGCAAATTCATGAATATTGAAACGAACCTCCCCCCCCCCCCAACAGGTTACGGTTATCTTCAACTCGGTTTGATATTTAACGGTACAGAAGTGAAAGTTATCTTGATGATACCAGTAGGAACGCCAATGGCATTTCTTTCTGTATTTTTACGATATAGCGTCACAAATGGCGTCAAATCCAAGCGCGAAAAAACTACAAATTGAATGAAATAACATTTCTGGTTTTACAATGACTGGTCACGTAAAAGATACTATATTTTGATTTAATGCACAAATGCACTCGTAGTTATGCCGCGTAGAAAAAAAAAAACGCCATTGAACACGCTGAAATTAGTACTATTTTTGGACATAAATCACAGCCACGATATAACAAAGTTCATATGTAAGTCTTTGAAAGTCCGTCGCCATCAGAAATTACTACGGTATTACATATTGACTTATTTTAGCTTGTCTGAAATTTTCACTGAAGTTAGTTGTTTAACACTTAAGTGACCAAGGGGGAGGGGGGTTACTATGAACCCCTATTTTTCGCACTTCTTTTCGTACCAACAAAAATTAAAATCGGCCAAGCCATTAATGTGTAAATTAGTGGGGATCCCATGCCCCCCTTGGGTACTAACGTCGTCTGAGAATATTTTTAAAATCAAAGAACCATAGGCATTTTGCACACATATATGTGCACACATACATGCACGTAAACAATTATTAGTAACATTAAAATAATAACTAACCCTTTATGTGCTGAAAACAAACAATTTCATCGTGGACGTTGCTAAACCGTTGTTGTACAAACTCTATGGGAAAATGACGTGTATTTTGCAACACCCGCAAAAATTCAGAATTGCATAAAACTATAAGTTTTTTATTAAATATATATATCTAATTGGTTATTCTAGAGTAGATGCTTAAAATAAGTTATCAAAAAGCTTGCTGTAATGGCAAGGCTCATTGGAATTCCCCTCTTTTTGCCCAATTTTCGCGTATTGAAATCAATGTTTCGCCCCTAATTTGCAGCCCATACAGTACATTTCATTTTTATTGCTGATTTGGTGTTGTCTTACGACCCTTTATATGTGGTATAAAATTCGTACAAACATTCCTTCGGGAAAGTGGTTTGCTTAGGCGGGTTTCATGTAACCCCCTTGGGCACTAACGGAGTGAAATCCCCTTTGTCATTTAAGGGTTAATATGCACATTCGCAAATTGATTTTCTTTATTCATATTGTTAGTATCCGAAGAAAACTTGCGTTTCAATTAAGTTTCGTTGCTACTCTTTAAAGAACAAAAATAAAAACTTGAATTATTGTGTTCTAAAGTAGCTAAAGTAGCTTAAATAGCTGTGTACATGTTGTTTTTTTAAGTAATGGGCTTGAAAATGAAAATTGCCATTTTACATCATCAAAATTTATATTTAGTATGTTGAATTACATGTGAAGTAAGTTGAATGCCAAAATAGGGTCAACGGTCATATCATTGATAATAAATGGAGGCCATGTTGGATTTTTTAGGTTACTTTGAATTACGAGCTACAAATACCTAAACATCTTAATTGTACGTTTTTAAGGTGCATTTTGTTATCTAGTAACTTTGGTTTTTGTTTATGGTTCACAAGATTTCACTCAAGGAAATAAGGTAAGTTCCAAATTTTCAGTGGCTTCTGAAGGGCGTGTTGGGTTATGGTGAATCCGATCACACTGCCTCTCGAGCCTAGAAATGCCACTTTAACCAGCGTCAGACCAAGGGCAGGGGGTACCCCCCCAAGGATGATTCCCTCGCATACAAAACGCAATCGAATTGATCGAAGGGCCTTTATGTAATTGGAAGGTCAATCCGTTGCGTCATTTTAGCAAAAAAAAAATACAAATGGAGGTACCACTTCAGTGGGGTCAGAGTATCCCGTTCAAAGTCGAAAGGTGGGGGGGGGGGGGGTTGCACCTCCTTATACTTTACTGTGTAAAATGGTACTTATGTTAGTTATGATGCTGTACCTTTAAGACAAAAACTGACATATTTTTATTTTTGTCTTATTTTTAGAGCATAAACGCGTATGCTTACTTGGCACCTCTTTGCCAACTAAATACCAATTTAATTTGCACTTGGTTTGAAGACAGACATAATGTAGCTACACATGATACCAAACAAGATGATGTTTGTCCCGGTTAAAGGAAATATGTCCAGAATTTTGGTCAAGCTCAGTTTGACTTACATTCATAAAATATATGTACATAATACGAATTCCCGAAAAAATAAATAATACAATTTGGATGTAAAATTAGACAAAATAGAGGCATTTTCTTTTTGCTTGTGACATACGAGAAAAGGGCGGTTTTTCGCCACGGCTTCATTGATCAAAAGCGCCCCAATTTTTGCTCTCCTCGTGACGTCAAAGTGATGATCAAACCTAGTGTTGACTCGAATGTTATTGCTGCACTGTAATATTGAGGGATTAATGAAAGTAAGTAATAATAAAAAAATTAGAAAAATAAGTTAACAGAATGACATATGTTGTTTCATTCCGTGTTGTGTTTTAATTATTATTAAAGTGGCAACACTGCGCTATGATGGTCAACAACGACGTAAAATATGGATGGTCATCACTTGACGTCACCGTTTGACTGCGATGTGGATTTGTAGGAATCGTTTTCGAGTAAGCTATTGGGCGGAAAATTTAAAAGGGGAAACTACTAACAAATGTGGACAATTTTCAACTTATTTGATGATAAGTAATTACGTGAATAAGCTTTCCATCATACCAAATTTCAAATATTCAGAATCATGACATATTCCTTTAATTTTACGAAAAATAGGGTTGTGAATGCAGGCTGGTACAAGTTCCTGGATGAAAAGGGAGCACATAACGAGATGCATTATGTGGGTGAGCAAGCATTGTCCCCATCTGGCACAAAGTGTTTTATACGGAAGCAGACGGAAAGTCAGAATTCAGAACCCCGTTGACCACCATAACGGCCAATTCGGGCAACGGTTAAGGGGAGGACCCGATAAAAGTCTATACATTTTTCATCTTGATAGAATGGCCTTCACCCCAAAACCCCGTCTGTAAATTTTTGCGCCGATATTTCAACCTGCTTTGAAGTGAGAGCTTTTAGAGCGTGAAATTAATTTTGTGTACAATTAATATTGGTCGACCAAAATATTTTTGCTTATAACATCCAATTCAAACATCTTTTATACCTCAGATTTCACAGGGTAAATGAAAAAAAAAAATAGTAGCTTTCATGTGATACCAAAATATTGACCACTTCCTGTAAAATCTGAGGTCCCCGGGGACGAGGCTATTAGCGATCGGGCCATGTACCTTTAACGCAAAATACAGCAAATGAGGACACCGCCGTCGACAAACCCTACGAAGAACAAATTATATATACCATCGAAATTAACACTTAAGTGCCCAAGGGGGGGGGGAAAAAAAAAAAAAAAAAAAACCCCCCCCCCTTGGGCACTAACGGAAGTTAAAAAATCAATATATTTTACTAAAAAATTAAAGTAATTAAATCTTGCGATTTATTTGCTTAGATATACCTTTAGAGGCAATTAATTAATAATTAATAATACTTAAATCAAATAACCTTTTATATGCTGATAGCATAAATTTAAATTTTGTCATGACCGTGCTCTTAACTGTGTAAGTCTATGGGAAAGACCAGGGTGAATTTGAAGTTTCTGAGAAAAATACAAGATGGTATAAATTTGGCTATATTTTGCAATAATTATTTCATTGGTTATTCTAGAGTAGATATAATGAATTATTTTGGTTCAAAACCTTATATTGAAGTTGCTGAGGATGGAAATGTGCGGACCACTCTTTTTCGGAGAGTGACAATATCAATTGGTCATAGGTCATAGGTCAAAGTTCGGATTTTCATTTTTATTGTGGGTATGTGGTTCTTACGTGAAGCCCATTTACTTGTCTTAGTGTCATGATCAAACTCCCATGGGAAAGTGGTTATCTAGGTTGGGTCCCTAGGACCCCCCCCCCCTCCTTGGGCACTAACGGAAGTTTTTTAGCTTGGGCACTTAAGTGCATAAAAAAACAAGATAATAGGGTGAGATTGTTTAATACGCTCATTCGTATGTACATGGAAATGTTAACATTACAAAACTTTGCTGGAATTTCACATCTTGTTCGTGACTAAATTTGTCTTACATCGACGATGGGAGAAGCCGGCTGATAAATTTAATACTTATAACATATCTATATACGACTTATTCTGCAGTCTATGGGAATAATTGGCCCTCTCCTGTGTTAATAATTAATGAAAAGTGCTACTGAAAAACGCGCGAAAAAAATTTTGTTCCTATAGTGCCCACGAGTGCTCATGCCGCTCACCAAAGTTTGAACCCTTAAAAAAATTACCATGTAACGGTTATATGCGTCCTTGACCTTTCTACTGAGAAGACAGCAATAAATATATCGTACATAGTTGCCGAAGTATTCGTGCCATTTTCGTTGTTGTTTCAAACGGTCAGAACATACAAAAAAAAAAAAAAAACATTGGACAAAACTAATTTTGGGGCAGTTCATTTAAAGTGATAAAAGTGTATACCTAACAGGTAGAGCATTTGAAGTAAATATCTCACTTAAAATAGTTAATGGAACTCCAATCCCTTAATTATTTTTACAAATACATTGATTGCTGGTGTATTAAGAATAACCATCTAAAGTAAAAGATAGCCACCTAAACTGCTAAATCCAAAGTTGAGATGAATTTAATTTTTTGTTCTGGTGTAGTAAATCTGATGCATAATAAAATTCGATTCATAACTTGATACGATTCCGAAACGTAGTTTTACTGCATAGTTGTGACTTTCTATATGAATGACGTCGATTTCAGCTTAACTGTTTCACAAAATGCGTAGCCTCATGCATTATTTAAAAAAGTAAAAAAAAAAATGAGGGCGTTACCATCGGAAAATGTCCGGGCCAGCCTATTTTTAATCACAAATTAAAAAAAGTTTTTGATTCATTCAGATTAATAATTTTAGATAAAATGGCAAAAGGAATGTTTTAAGTAAAATGTTGATGTCACTGCTTGCATAGCTGAATGATCACATACTAAAAGATAATTGGCCTCGTGAAACATAAGTTTCCCTCGTGCACTATACGTTTACCTCGTGAAAAGTATTCTTGGCTCTGGAAAAGAGAAAAATACAATCAATGCTTTCATAGCGCTTGAATAGACGTGCCTAGGACATTAAGATGATTTTCTAAGTTATTGCATTGGAAGCATTTTTAACATTTGGCATTATCATGAGGTTTGTTCCGTTTGTTGATAAGCACGTTTTACCATAAACTCTGCATTAAAACAAAAATTTCAATGGTCAAAGCCGCCAGGGCTTGCGCAATCGAAAAGAGTCCTTACTGAATGTCAACAACGTTAAATAAATTAAACTATAACAACATGTAAAACGTTACGCAAGTCATGCATATTTATTTATTTATTCGGGAGAGTATATCTAGCAATTGTTAAGTCACGTATTTCTTTGTTACGCATTTGTACAATATTTAAAACAAATTTCAAGATAGCATCACAGTTGCTTTTTGAATTTACACTCTAAAAACGTGTTTAGAAATTCTGTACAAACTTGTGCTTAGATGGGTTAACGTTTAGCATTTACACACAAACCTAAAATGCCTAAACACAATATATACATGTTTGAATCCTAACCATAATTGGCCATCTAAACACTAGTGTTCACAGGATTTCTGAACACGTTTTTAGAGTGTATACATTTTAGCAATCCTTCAGGTTCGGTAGACATGCACAGTTCCTTCCATACGTCGTTGTAAAGAGCTAGAAATAAATGTGTTTGACCTTGTAAACAATCTCAATGCCAAAACATATATCACAGACGACCGTTGATTGCTAGAAAATGATAGCAAGCCATGTTAATGAAACACACATATTTGTTCTCTCGTTTGCTCAGTTAAAGTAACAAATTGACCATGCATTAAAAATCAATTTTAAATACATGTAGTTTTCACTCTACTTCTGAGTATTGGGACACTCTGGTACAATCAGAGGTGCAACGAGAGATTTCAAATAACAGGTGTCCCGAAAAAATGTGGAAATTCTGATTTTGGTACTGGTGTAAAGCTTTATATCAAAAACATCCCCATCTGTAAACAGGATTAAGCTGAGAACTGTTTCTTCTTCCTTTGGTACAAAAATGTGAAATTTCTAATTTTGTATAGGAGCAAATACAAAATTCAGCCTATGTTTTCTATTGAAATATAAGCATATACAAATCACCATTTGTTTTCTCTATTAAGTTATTTCTGTGACCAAATAAAAGGTAGGAAATCTATTGAGCATCTAATCTATATGAAAGCACTACATAGCACATAAAATGTGGATGACTTGAAATCTCTCGCTGCACCTTTAAAGACGTGCTAAAAGTCCATTGAATGTAGAAATTAAGATATTACATACTTTTTGAACTCGTAAAAATAAAACTTTTGCGTATGTCTCATTGCTTTGCTGTGATATTAGGTGTTTTCGGGAATTTTCGCCAATTTCTGGAACATCTAAAAAAAATGGCCAGCAAATGGGAAGAATCAAATTTAAATGATTGCTTTTTGTAATTTAATTAGGCTCAGTACACCTTCTTACATGTAAAATAACAAAACACTATTGTGAATTTAGTATATAAGGGGTTCCCAAAAGATAAGTCCCCCCCCCCTAAAATTTGAGGACATGTTGTTGCATAACTTCACTTAGAACTGGATGTTTAGAAAATTTCAAAAAGTTTTAAAGAGAGGAAACATTTGGCTCTGCCACAAACGGCGTTGTTTTTAAAAAAAAAAAACGTTTTTGGCATCAACACATACTCCCTTTTTCCAAAAATGATGTTGTCAGAAAAAGTGGCACTTTACCGTATTCATAGGTGTAAAGTCAAGAAAGTATCAATTAACAACAACGACTTCATTTCCTTTCTTTATATTCATTGCAGTCTGAAGTAAATAAGCTTAAAACATGAACGCATAGGCAAACAAATGAACAAACAAGAAAAAATATGCAGATAAACAAACAATGAGATGCGATTTGAGTAAGCAACACCACTCGAAATGTGAAGCAGATCGACACATAAAGGAGAACTGGCTTAACGCGGCATGGAACCACATTCATCAACAGAACATCGGCAAATTGGTAAAAAGCATGTGTTAACACTAAAATGATATCATCAGTGCAGATGGATGAAACATTGACTATTGAGTCTCACCCTGAATGACAAAATAATTAAGCTTATTTTGATTTGAAACAGGCATTTCAAACATTAACTTCTTTCTTTCATAAAAAAGAGCAATATGCAAAGAAAAATGACTATTTTAAAAAGCTTACATCTCATTCTTTATTTTCCTGCATATTTGTCTTGTTTGTTTGTCCATGCGTCAATGTCTTAAGCTTATTTACCTCAGCTCGCAATGAATAAGGAAATGAAATCGTTGTGGTAAATTGTTAATTTCTTACTATGGACCTTTGAATACGGAAAAGGGGAGTGTGTATTGATGCCAAAGGTGTTGTTTGAAAAGCAACGACTTTTGTGGCAGAGCCAAGTGTTTCCTCTCTTCAAAACTTATTAAAAATTTCCAATCATCCAGTTCTAAGCAAAGTTATGCAACGAAATGTCCTTGAATTTTAGGGGGGGGGGGACTTATTTTTTTTCATGTACATATATCAGATTCACAAAAGGATTATTGCACCGCGGATTCTCGACTTTATTATAGCGTATTGAATGCCAAGTTGTGCTTGCAAACATATGGTGTTCAACAGAACACAGGATTGCTAAAAAAAAATATTTGATTTGATAGTCATATTGCGGATGAAAAGAGCTGGTGAACGATAACTTGCCGATGGCACTCAAAAAGAATACACAGTAACGCCAGAAATGACTTCAAATATCAACTAAATTAATTGTACTGAATCTTTATTTAAAAAAAATGTCTGTCTGTTTGTATGTCTGTTTTGTGTCGCTATTTTAGCTATACTACCAGCTGTTTTATTCACTTCTTTCACTTGGCGATGACAAGAGAGAGAGAGAGACGAGAGGTGTGGAGGGATATAAACATCAATTTTTCGGTAATTCAGGTTACAGACCATGTGACCCTGTTTTATTATAAATAAAATTTTGCAATGGTTTCTAGACCATTTTTTCCTGTTGAATCTGAATCCGTTAGGTGCCAGACGAAAAAAATGAGGCACTTTCGAAGAAACGCAAAAATTCCAAATGGCCACCAAAACAATAAAAACTCATCTGTTAATTACTCAAAAGTTGCGATTGTTTTCGTTTGTCCATTCAAAACACCCATTGTCACCAATTAAAATACGATTCATTAACCTCATAATTAAAGGTGCGTGTTCCGATCGTCTTTGGGACCCCCTGTTTTACCCGGAAGTAGTATGATTTTGAAATCAGATGAAAGGCCGTATTATTCTCATTGTCGTCCTGAAATTTGAGCCCTCAAATCCATTTCATTCCCAAGATATAAACAAAAAACCGCCGTTTTAGTGGTTAACTATCAATATTAGCACAGTATTGAATAGGGCTTTGCAACATGCATTGCGTCTACCATCAAAACCGCAAGCTTGTTTCCCACGGTACTTGATGGGGTGTATGTGCAAGTGCCATAAATCGGAACAAGCACCTTTAAGAGATTCAGTATGGCCACCAATGCAACAAAACATCTGATGTTTATCTACTCTTGACCGTAGGGTGTGGTAACTATGTATATATACTAATGTTTTTTAGTAATCAATATGTTAATTGAGACCATTATGAATAGCCTCCAAAATGTTTATGATCAATTAAATCAATAAACCATTCAAGATGGATACAAAATGGCAAAATTCATTACTACATATAGCCAAGAGCTGTAATGTTTACATATATCACTATAACTCATTCAAAGCAGTTTATATATCATAACATAACTGATATCTGGAAGATGGAATCCTAGATAAGCGTCCAATTTGGCTGTAAATGTCAGTAATTCATTCACGCTGTAGGCTAACGATATATATTTGTGGTTTTAGTTGGATCCCCTGTCGCACAAAAACGCAAACGAATACGATCTAAGTTTTCTTATGTAATTGTAAGTTCATCCTTTGCGGTCATTTTAGCGACAAGAAATCGGAGGTACCACCTTCAGGGAGGTCAGGGCGTCCCGTCAAAGTTGGAAGGTGGAGGGGGGTGGTTGCCAGCTTCCTATACTTTACTGTGTAAAATGCCAAAAATGGTACTTTATGTAAGTATGATGCTACTGTAAGCAAATAATGGTATTGTTCTTATTATTTAGCGTAATAACATGTGTATGATTACTTTGGCACCCATCATTGCCAAATAAATACCAATTTTGCTTGCATAAATGGCAAAAGCGGTCGAAAAACCCTCGATTTTGGCGATTTGCTTAAAAATTGGCGTAAAAGTAAGCTCTCAGTTATGACGTCACTATGACGTCATATTGTTACAACTTGATATGTTTGTACTTGATTTGAAGAAAGGGCATATGCAACTACACACTGATACCAAACAAGATGATATTGTCGCTTAATTACGAAAAAAATCAGCCCCCTCCCCTTGGTCGTGAACGTAGTACAAAAACCCTTGGTTGGACGAGGGTTAAATGTCATTGAGCCATTATACATCAAATATCCCAGAATGGATGCCAATGGACTTTCAAAACATACCAAAAACAAAGAGACACATATCTCTAGACTATTAGTGATCGGATTTTTCGCCGCTTTAGTAAGTGCCATTTCCAGCCATATAACCTAAGGATATGTAAAACTGATCTGATTGGCGTACAGGTATATAATCCAACATTGCACTACAATGTTAGATACATTTATCAATTATACTCATCTTTGCGTATCGGAAGCCATCTTGGATGCTATAATGAAGGAATTTATAATCACATTTTTCAAAAATATTTCTTAGGTTTTAATTCATTTTCTTGACTGTCAAAACACCAGGATAGATACCAAATGACCAAACTGCAGTAAAAAATAGATCACGATCAGAGTCTTTATTGTATTGGCGGTCGTGGTTACAGTATCATATGTTAATTGGTCACCATGAATGTTTTAACGAAACAGGCTGAAAAGTATTAGTATTAGTATTATTAGTTTTCCCGGACAAATTCGTACTTACTTTATTCGTGATGAATTTGATTTATTATTCATACACCGATATCAATTTCATACAAAATACAAACAATTTCATTTTCGGCAGCCACTTGATTCTATTTTGGTATATTTAACTTAAGCAGCGAAAATTATTTGTGTGCAATTAAATTCGTATTGGTTCAATCAAATCAGTGTTTATTCAAACATTTTGTAATAAACGCAAGGAATATGATCAAATGACATACAATTTCAAAATGTATGTCGTCATGTAGCCATGCGAGTCTACTTCTCTTTTCAGTTTCATTTATGTTAATTCAATTTACATTGTCGGACATTCTATTTGATAAACATTTGACCCAACGCAGCAGCGGGTCTCCGGCAGACATTAATATTTAATTTGCAAAGGTTTACGACTCCTCCAGCAGACCTTAATAAGCTTCAGCGTAGAATCACGGCAGAGATTAATATTGTCAGACAGGAAAGAGCCTTAATCAGAAGAGCTGTGAACGCCATGTTGAGGAAGGCAGGTGTGTGCATCCAAAAAGGTGAAGGAAAAGTGGAGAAGATTAAGTGTAATTCGAAGAACAGATTTTTAACATATCAACAGTACTGAATGTTATGATTTTGATTAACTTTGCGCAACAGCATTTGTCTTTGGTTTGCGGAAATAGGCATAATTTTGTCATCGATTGTCACACTCCAATGATTTTGCACTCACTGAAAGAAAAGATATCTGGATACTAATTGGTGTAATCAAATATGCCAAATACATCATACATTTTCTTTTTTAGGATTGTTTATGACTGTTTACTTCTTTTTGATACGCCCTGTACTTTGTACGTGCGCAGTCACTCTGATTGAATTATTTTGCTACCTAATCATGAGATATCCGATCTATTTGACTGAAGGTACTCAGAAGATGTTTAAATCAAATCCCGGTGTATGTTTCTTTTGTAATTTTAAACCTCCACTAAACGGTACATCACTTTTCAATTGTTTATGCTTCCACCATATCTCGGATGCAATTCGTTAGTTACATCATATCAGCAAAATGGTGATTAACGTATTCCATAATTTTGAAAGACATGAATATACTTTGTTTCCAATGTTTTTTTACACAACAATTGCCTTGATTGTTTCTAAACATAAATCATGGACCACTATACAGGGTTTAACGCTAAAAGGCCCGGGGGGCCGAATTCGCCCCAACCCCTCGACATTTTTTTTGTCGTATCTCACCTATTTGTTATTTTTTAACGCCGAAACTACATGACTTTTTTTCTTTGAAGCCTTGCGCTCGATTTAAAACCATTTTGAACAAATCGGACCTACGGTTATGACGCGGCGTTACGTAATCGCGCACTGCGTGCGAAGAAAAGCTATTTCCCATTGAAATTATACACGAATGTTTTATCTTTTTTATTTGATTTATTTGTAGTAAGAGCATGTGTGCGCATACTTTGACACACATCATGGCCAAAATATCCAACTTTTGCTTGAAAAAATGGCGGAAAACCATGCATTTTGCGATTTTGTTTAGAATTTTCGCATTTTTCCACGACGTCATGTTTGACGTCACTGTGACGTCATACAAGGTATTTTTGTACTTTTTTGGTATCAATGGACTCGGGAGGATCATAGCTATCCATTGGTACCACACATATGATAGTTCATCAATCTGTTTCCGAGATACTAGGGGGCGGAATACCCCCCCCCCCTCGGCGGTGAGATGGGTCCAAAAAGCCCAGCTCTTTTAGGGTTAAGGTCTATTTTGATCTTATATATACAAGGCACTTTCATTTCTAATAAAAGCATTCGAAAGACAAACATAATTTGACGTAATCAATCAAGTTATTTTTCAACACAATCATGTATATTTCGTCGGCTGAATGCATTTTGACACTTTTACAGGAAGAGCATGTTTGTATTTCTATTGGCTTCATATAGTTGGTCTTGCACTGAAAAGGGGCAATAAAATGTAAGTGCAGCACTTACGTGGGTCTTGCACTGAAAAGGGGCAACATTGTTTAATGCAAGACCAAAGTAAGTGCAACACTTACGTTAGTCTTGCACTGAAAAAGGGCAAAAAAGGTTGATGTAAGATCAACGTAAGTGCCACTTCCGTTGGTCTTGTACTGAAACAAGAAAAACGATGACACAAAACAAACGTAAGTGGCACTTACGTTTGTCTTTCATTAAGCGGGAAAAGCGCATTGCACACAAGTTATCTTCTTTTTCTAATTAAAACTTTTAACAACTTATATATCTTGACGCATAGTTTAAATTGTTTTTCAGTACTTCCTCTTTCAAATCCACCAAAAAACTCAATTTCGACAAAAATGTAACTTACAGTGGTCTTGCATTCAGCCGACGACTTATAGATTAATGCCTATCGACGTATAGAACCTATCGACTATGCCATCCGCCAGCGGACGTGCTCAATGATGTATATTTACAGTTTTGTGCATTTAGTATTATTTTGGTAGTATTTCTATCTCCAGAAAAATCTTGGTGACAAGGACAGCATATTTAGTACCCAACGACGTACAGAAATAGCTGCAAATTATTTACTTTCCTATTGCTTTACAAAGGGCTTTATCCCAATTTTGCACTTTTCTAAATATCATAACTGGAGCAAGAGAACTCCATAAGTTGTCTCGTACAAATCATACCAGATACGGTTGCCTGTGACGAGAATCTGCGGGTGATATCTTGAATTTAAAGCGATAATCGTTACATTCCCGGTGGTTTATTACTTGAGATTATGCTTGGTCCAGATGAAGCGCAGGACTGTTAAAAGTTGTTCCAGCCCCGCCAAGGCAAACGTGTTAGTGTCCTACAAGCAGAGATGAAAAGATCCAGATTTATTTCGACAGATGTACACAACTGTACAACAATCATGAAGTCGATATTTTTATTCTCTGTGCTATATTTACAACGCCGCACGCAATACCGACACAGAAGCCAGCCTATATACCACCTGACTTCAGCCATTCTGCCACAAGCCTCATCATTGCGAACTTCGGTGAGCACACAAAGTATAGGAGTGAAGTTCACGGCTATTGGCAGAACCATAGAGTAAATAATAAAAATGGCGACTTCCTTAAATCGTCTACTGCTACGAAAATTAAGCATGAAAATGGTGTTTTCTTCGCAAGGAATGTACTCCAATGACCATGAAAACCATCTGGTACGTCGTATACGTCTTACCATCTGGTACGTCTTATTTAATTTATTCATGCCAATAAATTTGACCAGCTGTTAGGGTAGACAATACTATGAGCCGTTATTAATGGCTATCGAATTTTCAGTTTGTAAATATGTGATATATCCTAATGAAAGCGGAAAATAAGCTTTAAGTCTTCATTGTATAAGGTTTGGCATGGTCTAGTGGTTAGCAAGCTTACCTCTGGAGCAAAGGCTTCTCGGTTCAGATCTCGGTAGGATCACTTGCTGCTTTAATTCAGAAACCCATTGCTGTCTGCAATTTGTAGGCTCTCTTCATGGTTCATTTGACATGGGCAAATCGGCTAAGCTTGTATTTCTCATCCCGTGTTTGAATGTTCCAACATGGCTGTTTAAACTACTCAGTTGCATTGTTTCCGTCGGCTAATTAACTAGTTGTACTGTCTCTACAAACTGTAGGCCACATCTGTCGGATAGGCTACAGAGCAGGCGACTACAATATTTTTTCAATTGCTGCGGTTCTGAGCTAAGGTTGTAATTTGGTCTGGTCGCAGCATATTTTCACTTTCCCTAAACAGGTGATGCACATATGATAGAAATGACGTACGTTGCCAACCTGTTGTTTTACCATAATGGTGGTGAGGTAATTGTCTTGTTTGATCTAGGAGCAATTTCCCCCTAAACACAAGCCAGGGGTCCGCTCCGTGATTTTTAGAAAAAAAATGGCATTTAGGGATTTAAGGGATATTCCCAAGGAACTTAAGCTGTCGAGTTCTTACACCCTCAACAAGAGGCTTTGTGCTGATCATGGTGTAAATGGTGCCTTGGGAAGGTGATCAGTTAGTTTGATGTTCAGCATGATGCGGTAGCAAAAGGTGGCAAATGCATTTAATTCGTTTGCAATATCCTTTGTGATGACCCAAAATTAAAAAAAAAAAACCTTCATTATCATTAAAATAGAAATTGTTTGGTTATCCCTTCATATAATTTCAGCAAAATAATCAATAGAAATCTGTATAGACATGGATGTAGTTGAATAGGGTTTATAGACTTTATTTCGGAGAGTTTTGATTGATATCTTTCATCCAGTCCTTACACCAAAGATATAGCCATTGTGTTGACAAATGCGACCTTATCATAGCAAAGTTGACAAAACTGAGTTGATAGTTGAATTGTAATCTTGCAATCAAGTACATTACAGATTTGGATTTTTAAAAGATTTGGAAGCTTAGAATACATCAAAGTAATGGTGATAATGTCGTTGCTAGGCAGGAATGACCTCATATGCGCATTTGACCTCTAAAATCAAAACCTCATATGTAGCAAAAAGTGCCAACGACAAAATCTCACATATAGCAAATTCAAGTTTATATTTGCAGGAGACACAAAAAAATGAACGATTGGTTGAAAACAGTTCTTGTTATTACGCACAAAGAGAAGCGTTTTTGAAGTTTTAATGATGCAGAGACAAAATCTTTGTGAAATAGACTACTGCTTGATTCCCTGTGATTTCTGCCTCAAATTTAGGTACCAAAAATTACACAAAAGAGGTTTTAGTATTGGGCCCACTTTTGACCTTTCAAATTAAATATGAGGTTCTTCCTGCCCAGCGTAAATTCTATTGATTGTCAACATTAACCTAGAGGTTTAACGGGGTCACATCAAATTTTGAAATACTTCTTCACGTCTACATATTGCCTACATACATTTGCTTTCTTGTGCAACCAGATTGAACAATATATATAAATGAATACAACTCAACAGAAGAAAGCAATAAAGCTGTAGTTGAATTTGTTTTTCCAACTTGTTTGCCAAAAAGAATACAAGACACCTTCCCACATTTAATTCCACGCTAATCATATTAATATTGCCACTTTCATTTATTTGTACGCCCGGGGCTTATGATTGGCATTGATAACACCACATATTGAGTTATTTCAAGAGCTATGTAATTTGTTCTGTCTTGCAATATATCAATTAATTCAATATTAGTTTTCAAAATCGAAATATTCCTTTCTTACTTAACAAAGTGGAATTTATGGATGACTAGTTCCATTCATTTTATAGCAGAAACAACCATAAAGCTACGCTCCAACAATATTTTTTTAAATATTGTCAATAATTCATATTTAATAATAAAAGGAGTGGTTTTGTGTTTTCTCCGTGCTTTGTCTTGCAGTCGTATTTTAATAAAACATTTCATTAGAGTTATATCTAAAGTAATAGTTTATTCAATCTCGGAAGGGTAATTTTCATCTTTAGATAATACAAAATTTTACAAGCATTGTTCGTCTGTCAATTGATTTGTTTCATTACTAAACATTGCCACTCCTTCCTGATCTTGTGAAACCGCATCTGACAAAGAACACGCAGTGTAGTCATTCCGTCGTTTTGCCGAACTTGGGTTATCATTTGTTTCTTGGGAGTCCTGCTTTCTCAAGGGTATACATTCGGCAAATTTAAGAGAATCATCACCGTCGAGTTCTGTCGATAGCATAGGCCGGAGCTTGAAAGCATTACGGTTTGAATCGGTCGAGGCAGTACGTCCCTTGGTCCAACCGCCTTTGCGACCGTTGAGAATCTTTGAAGACGAGCGGTGCTCTGAAGCAAAAGTAAACGATTTGAGTCATCTGTACGTTTAAGCAGAAACTTAAAATACTGAATCTTGAATGCCAATTTCAAATGTAATGTGTATGTTGCACTGCGATGTTAAAGTCCATGGCCCAAAGGGGTCAAAGTAATTACTGATTACTATTTTTCGCATTAACAATGTAAAATTCTATGGTTGCAAAATGGTGTGCTGGATGTTTGAAGCGAAAATGTTCCCCAATTCTGTCGACTAATATTAATTTTAGACAGCTTACAAAATCATAGTTTAGCGCTTACATTAAAACGGATAGAAATATCTTTATAATATTTATTGTTCTAGTTTCCTAATGATAGAATGTCGAATGGTGGTGTGTCTGTGCTAGCTATCTCAACACTTCGGCTACACTTAATACCAATACTGTCGATGAACTTGAACTCGGTGAACTTTTCCAAAATATTTATGAAGAGAGAACAACAAATTAGTTGTGCACAAAGCAAACAGGAAAGTGACACAAAACAATGATTAGTTTACCTACAGCAAACATCTTGTTTTACAATTACACAATTTTACCTCTATATTCTTACACTTACCACCCAGGTTGGTGTGTTTGGTATCCATAGACATAGAAAATGATGTATTTGCTAGCGATGACCTGGCGCGGTTAAGAGCTCTTCTTACATAAGGCGTAGTTACTAGAGTGTACATCATAGGATTGATGGCAGCGTTTATTGGAAGTACGAACACGGCTACCCATGCGTACACCTGTTAAAAAAAATAAAAAACAACCAAACAAACAAATATCATGCAGCAAAAGTGCTTGAAGGTGCTAGATGTGCATCAATTCTGATAAATGTAAATAAATACCGGGTATGGCCATTTTGTGACCTACTGATGAATTCAGCAGACTTTACGGAATAAAGTGCATGTTTATTCCGTTAAAGTCTGCTGAATTCATCAGGGCCAGTTGGTCACAAAATGGCCACATCCAAATACCCGGCTACTAAAATTCTCACCTGGTCTGTAAAAAAATGACCTTGTGTTTAGTGGAGCGGTTTGGACTGCAAAATTGTCGACAACCCCTCCCCTCGGTACAACAAAACGCAACCACTTCTATTCGAAAGATAGTAATAAATAATTAAAAAAAATGATGGTTGTGGTCAAAAACTTTGGTGGCAGGGGTATTTTTTGGGTCAAAAAATCACGTTTTTGAGCTAAAAACTTAAGAATATCAAGATTTATTAATTTATTAGCAAAACAAATTTTAATCATCGTGCAATACTATCAATCTCTGACATTTATATTATAGAGTTCTGTTTTATACAATATATAAAGGGTCTAGAATTTTAGCCCCCAAATCACCTTTTTTCCTAAAAAAAAGCATCCTTTTTATCACATGTCACCACAACGAGTCTTACCTGAACCCTTTATGCAATGTATAAAACCTATATCAATAACAAAAAAGATACCATAAAAATAAGATTGTAATATTTTTACCTTAAAAAAATAAAAAAAATTATATTTTTTCTTAACTTGCAGCCCAAATTTCATTTTTCGGCATAGAAATTATCCCTGCCACCAAATATTTCAACCACAACCATCATTTTCTTAAATCTTATATATTTATCCTTCAAATAAAGGTGGTTGTGTTTTGTTGTACGGTGGGGAGGGGTAACTCGAAAACTAGAGCACTTTTCAAGGCTCGGCCGCTCCGCTAGTTATTGTTTGCTGGAGGAGTAGGACACGATCAAACCTCAGCATCTCCTTTAGGGTTTGAATTCGAAGGAAAAATGGTGTTACGTTTGTAGCATAGTGTAATTTTGTTTTTTTAATTCACCCTGATCGCTTTTGGGTTGGGTGAGAGGGGTTTAAAATCTGCTGAAATATGAGAGTCTATGATTATTTATCAGGTGTGCATGTAATTATTGATACATACCTGTAGGGGCACATAGGCTCCACCAATTGATGCCATGCCGAGTAAAATGATAGGCATCCAGCACACAAAATCTGTGGCCACAATGAGCGTCATTCGCCGGGCCATAGAATCTCCCGCTTTGGCGTCCCTTGACCGCATCACCGCGTTTAAGCAGAAACTTAAAATACTGAATCTTGAATGCCAATTTCAAATGTAATGTGTATGTTGCACTGCGATGTTAAAGTCCATGGCCCAAAGGGGTCAAAGTAATTACTGATTACTATTTTTCGCATTAACAATGTAAAATTCTATGGTTGCAAAATGGTGTGCTGGATGTTTGAAGCGAAAATGTTCCCCAATTCTGTCGACTAATATTAATTTTAGACAGCTTACAAAATCATAGTTTAGCGCTTACATTAAAACGGATAGAAATATCTTTATAATATTTATTGTTCTAGTTTCCTAATGATAGAATGTCGAATGGTGGTGTGTCTGTGCTAGCTATCTCAACACTTCGGCTACACTTAATACCAATACTGTCGATGAACTTGAACTCGGTGAACTTTTCCAAAATATTTATGAAGAGAGAACAACAAATTAGTTGTGCACAAAGCAAACAGGAAAGTGACACAAAACAATGATTAGTTTACCTACAGCAAACATCTTGTTTTACAATTACACAATTTTACCTCTATATTCTTACACTTACCACCCAGGTTGGTGTGTTTGGTATCCATAGACATAGAAAATGATGTATTTGCTAGCGATGACCTGGCGCGGTTAAGAGCTCTTCTTACATAAGGCGTAGTTACTAGAGTGTACATCATAGGATTGATGGCAGCGTTTATTGGAAGTACGAACACGGCTACCCATGCGTACACCTGTTAAAAAAATAAAAAACAACCAAACAAACAAATATCATGCAGCAAAAGTGCTTGAAGGTGCTAGATGTGCATCAATTCTGATAAATGTAAATAAATACCGGGTATGGCCATTTTGTGACCTACTGATGAATTCAGCAGACTTTACGGAATAAAGTGCATGTTTATTCCGTTAAAGTCTGCTGAATTCATCAGGGCCAGTTGGTCACAAAATGGCCACATCCAAATACCCGGCTACTAAAATACTCACCTGGTCTGTAAAAAAATGACCTTGTGTTTAGTGGAGCGGTTTGGACTGCAAAATTGTCGACAACCCCTCCCCTCGGTACAACAAAACGCAACCACTTCTATTCGAAAGATAGTAATAAATAATTAAAAAAAATGATGGTTGTGGTCAAAAACTTTGGTGGCAGGGGTATTTTTTGGGTCAAAAAATCACGTTTTTGAGCTAAAAACTTAAGAATATCAAGATTTATTAATTTATTAGCAAAACAAATTTTAATCATCGTGCAATACTATCAATCTCTGACATTTATATTATAGAGTTCTGTTTTATACAATATATAAAGGGTCTAGAATTTTAGCCCCCAAATCACCTTTTTTCCTAAAAAAAAGCATCCTTTTTATCACATGTCACCACAACGAGTCTTACCTGAACCCTTTATGCAATGTATAAAACCTATATCAATAACAAAAAAGATACCATAAAAATAAGATTGTAATATTTTTACCTTAAAAAAATAAAAAAAATTATATTTTTTCTTAACTTGCAGCCCAAATTTCATTTTTCGGCATAGAAATTATCCCTGCCACCAAATATTTCAACCACAACCATCATTTTCTTAAATCTTATATATTTATCCTTCAAATAAAGGTGGTTGTGTTTTGTTGTACGGTGGGGAGGGGTAACTCGAAAACTAGAGCACTTTTCAAGGCTCGGCCGCTCCGCTAGTTATTGTTTGCTGGAGGAGTAGGACACGATCAAACCTCAGCATCTCCTTTAGGGTTTGAATTCGAAGGAAAAATGGTGTTACGTTTGTAGCATAGTGTAATTTTGTTTTTTTAATTCACCCTGATCGCTTTTGGGTTGGGTGAGAGGGGTTTAAAATCTGCTGAAATATGAGAGTCTATGATTATTTATCAGGTGTGCATGTAATTATTGATACATACCTGTAGGGGCACATAGGCTCCACCAATTGATGCCATGCCGAGTAAAATGATAGGCATCCAGCACACAAAATCTGTGGCCACAATGAGCGTCATTCGCCGGGCCATAGAATCTCCCGCTTTGGCGTCCCTTGACCGCATCACCGCCTTTTGTGTACGCCTTGCCACCACAAACATTACAGCATATGATACTGCAATCGTGGCAAATGTTATAAAGTTTACAACTAAGAATATGAAAACTGAATATTCCCATCCTGGAGGTTTGTCAGGTGTGATGTGAAAAGCTAGGCACACGCCAGAGCGGCCATAAAAGTTTCCGAAATACGGTAGGCCAACTAGCGGAATTCCCGCCAAAAACACAACAAAAATCCAGGTAGCTACCATGACCCTCACAGCACCTCGAAATTCCATGTCTTTTATTCGGAACGGAAACACAATTGACGATAATCGATGTAAAGTTATTATTGTTAGACTGAATACTGAGAGTTCACTAGAGAAGGTAGATAAGAAACCAGCAAATTTACACAGTCACTTTCTCTCCAGTGACGGTCAAAAATGCTATATACTCCCCTGTAGTAGACGTCTACGGAGGCAATGATTAAGAGATATGCGCCCATGCAGAAATCACCAAACGCCAGATTAGTAATCAAGAATGAATGTACCTGTGAGACGAAAATAAGATAATAAAAATCTGAAGGGTAAAGGTCTCAGAAAAAGCCGTCACTGTGTTCGTTCAATTTAGATGGGTTATCTGGAGCAATTCTGTTAATATGGAATGCAGAGCATCATTTCCCAGTAGATTTGTCCACCTTGAAGGTTAATGAACACTCAATAATTCAATAAGGGGTCAAAATGAAAAATGCTTGGAATGCTGTAAAAAAGGTAACCAATGCCTGTTTTGTTACAAGGATTAAGAAAGGTATAGATTGCACCATACCTACAATGTATGGTTATGGAGATATAAGATAAAAATCGTCAAATGTCAAAGGTCATCACCAAAGGTAAAAATCTTTAATATTGCTCCGATTTCCATAAAATTGGGCTCAAATTGATCATCTTTCCTCAAAGACTGCAACAAAATATTTTGCACTGTCTAACATATTTCTAAAATTCAGGGAACAATAGAGGTCAATGGGTTGGCCTTGTTTGTCATTTATCTTGGAACCCAAATACAAAAGAGAGTGTCAACTACTTTCGTCGTGACCATACATTGTAGGTAGTACAAACTATCCTTTTTTAATCCTTGTAACACGACGGACAAGACTTTGGTTACCCTTTTACAGTAATCCAAGCATTTCCCATTTTTTGACCCCTGTATTATGGATTATTTTTCCTCCTTGATTCTATCATATAATGGACAGAAGCGACACATCTAAGTGGTATTGACAACGGATCCAATGTTAACGCTGCATTCGTGCAACTGACTTGTTTACTAATAATTGGCGATACCATTGAAGCTTCAGCATAATAGCTAAACATACCTTATTATCTCTTTTGTTCTTGAGTCTCCACGCAATAACAGCGAAATTTCCTAAGAATGCGATTACACCCTGGATCCATAAGCACATCCTCAAAAAGGAATTGGACATCAGGTCCTCGCAAGATGAAAATTCGTCGGGTTCTGGAAAACACACCTCTACGCCCTTGGCCATACAGCAGAATCGGAATTCGTCTGTATACCTATCGTTGAGATTTTAAATTTACAATGAATAAGATGTCCAATTCAATATTATTTAGCTAATGTAATTGTTTTGTAATAAGCAAGATTACATATCTTAGACATTGCACATTAGGAAACATACAATTGCGCCATCAATGCAACAACAAACATTATTGCCGGTGTCGTTAATACCTAATCATGATTCAATAATTATAAAAATATCGTCGTCAGTGTAATTCACTCTCCGATACTGAATTCATAAAACTGCAAAGAGTGCAAATCACTCCAAAGAGTGAAGTTTCACCCTGTTTCCTGTATTTGATCCAAATGTAACGATTATTGTAAAATTAACTGGACTTAGTAAAATAATTATATAAAATAGAATAAACCTACCGTATAAAGAAAAATGAAACGGTACTGAAGACTGAGTGTAGCTAAGGACAAATATTCAAAGATACCGACATAAAAACCGTAATACAACCAACTCAACTTATTGGAAAACAATCGGCAGATTTTGAAAAACACATTGTCAGCAACTCTGATATCATTGTTCTGGTTGTTTGCTAAAGACCAGGCCCGTACGCACTCTCTAAAATACTTGGACTTATTTTTAAATCTATAAGACTTTGTTGAGCGGTAAAAACCTTTTCTCTGGCTTTAAAATTAATAAGTCTGTAAAAGCCTTATTTAAAAATAAGTCCTTAAGATTTACAACCAAATTCTAAATGACTTAAACTCAGTTCATAAGCAATGAGAGACTTATGTTAAGTAGAAGACTTATTTTCAAATCCAAAAGTTTTGTCCGCTAACAAGTCTTCTTAGATTTAAAATAAGTCCAAGATTTTAGAGAGCATCCCCCCCCCCCCAATTCCACAAAGAGGTCCAAAAGGTTCCATTTCTGCTAATTATTCTTTGTTAAAAAGGTCCGTAATTTATAGAAATTAATAACAAGTAAGTCCACTTTTTTTTGGTGAAGAGGTTTCAAAAGTCCCCAAAAAGGACCACTTGGGAGGTCCACTTTTACAAACAAAAGTCATTTTTTATTTCGAAGTCCCACCCCGCACATAAATTCTTGCGTAACGGGCCCTGCTACAATTGTTTAAGATATCGGATCTGGCAAGTGCAATGTGATTCATACGGCCGATATAATGCGGCATATTTGGGAAAAAACACTAAGCAGATGAATTTAGTCAATATAACATAATACCATATAAAGCCAAATCGACAATTCGCACATTCTAACCACCCAAATCGTTCAAATATCGGAATTGATACAGTATGTGTTCAGGTCTGCATGTCTAGAATCTTCCATTGCTTCCTGATTAAAAAAAAAATCTGCTGATCGAGATCAAAGTTTAGCTACAACATAATGTGAATACATTTGACCGTAGTATCTTCATACCACTTAAGTCTATGCAGCCTAGCCATAGCATATGACTTTTGCCAAGAGTATGTATAAAATGTATGATGGTTTCTAGGCAAACACCGGCCTGTTAATTACTCAATCTCTTATGCAACAATTTTGGAAATTTTGTAAACATTTCCATAATACGGTGTTGAAAATTTATAAACTGTTTATATCTGGTACTAAGGATTAAAAGGGATTTTTCAAGGTCATTATGGGGAATATAGTTCGAATGATACTATTTGGGTTTCAAATTTAAATTGTTAAAAAAAGAAAAAACCTAAAAAATTAAAAATTTTACTTTTATGTTAATCATATCAGCACAACGCGATTTAGCGAGGTTGGACTGCTTATTCCAATAGACCCCCCCGTATGCCCTATAAAATATTTCCCCCCCCATAATTATACCCCAAATGTAAAACCATGACTTTTTTTACAATATTATCGAACAGCTGGAGAATTGAGCCTATTTTTTGAGAGATCTTGTCCATTCTAAATATTTTAACCCCAGGATGTCCTTGACCCATTTATCACTATCGTGTTAAAATTTGTCCCTAAGATATAGAACCTAGAACTTAATGTAAAGAAAAAATCCTTACTACACGGACCATGTATACACACCGGTCTTATTCCCCGTATTAAAATTTACCCTCTGGTAATTTTACTCCCTGAGCTATCTTAAAATACTCAAGGATGCACAAAGTTTGCCATCATCGAGATTGGAATCCGCAGTCAATTTGGGCCTTGAACCATCAACCCTTGGTGGCAAGATGCTTGTTATGCACGGGCCTATTGAGTCTGCTGCTGCTGCACTACTTACAGTTCACGAAGTTCGGGAAGTCCCATAAAAAACCTTCCGCTTCCGACTGCAAACAACTATTGTTGTTAGATAATCACTGAAAAAAGAATGTGTGAAGTTGGGCAAATATTGGTATATGAATAAATGTGTACATTATAATCTGGGGCTTTCAATTACGTACGGCTTACTCCGTGTGCTGATGCTCGTGAATGGTGTGAAAGATACCGATTTCTATTTTAACAACCTCAGATATGTCCACAATAGTTGTTTTTGCTTCACATATTCATTTCACATGTGTGAGTGATAAAGTACAGACTGTCCCCCCCCCAAAAAACTATACAATCAAAGTTAATTTTTTTTGGCCACAAATTTCAGTTCATCTCAACTGGAGGTTTACAGGTTCTTTTTAGAGTGTTCCAGCTTTCATGAGATTTTTATTTGGTGTAATTTGGGGTCTGGTTCCGGAGTTATGGCTAATATCTGAGACAGTTGAAAAACCTGTTGGGCCAGTTTCGGCTATCCTGAAATCAACAAAGTTTGACATGAAGATCACCTCAAGACATTCTTTATTGAAAAAAGTAAAATAAAAGTAAGGTATAAAGTGCTTGCCGCTACATTGTGATATAACATAATTTATAACTTTATAATGTCGCATGGCTAATAATACATGTAGCATTGGGAAATTCAATTCAATTCCAAACAGTCTTGGTTGTCTCAGCTTTACGCAGGTTTTAGCAGAATGATATACCATAAAAATAATCCTTGTTGAAAGTAACTGAGGCCTTTGAAACCCAACCATCTTTTCCTTTAGTGCTTTTGCTGAACACTGCTTTCTTCAATCATTCCTTCCTGGCATCTTGTAGGCAGGGGGGAATAAGGGAAGGGTAAATTGTCACTCCACATTAGAGCGTTGTACACACAGTTGTCCCTCAACAGACTTGTAGACTGTTACATTAGGTTTCAGCAGGTCAAATTCCCCAAATTTCCATGAATTTCATGATTATTGTCCCCCTGAGAGTGAGTCCCATTTCAACCATCAACACATAATTTATGGTGCTTTACTGAAAAAATAATGCACTGATTAGTTCAATGCATGATAATACATTCACTCTGATCTGTACAATTGTCTTTTGTTTGAAAACGATTTAATCCCACAATGCTGCTACACCCTTTATACCTTTAGGTCTTCTTGAACCTTCAGGTGAAACTGGCCCAAGTGGTAGTTTATCCTTTGTGTTCAACTGACAATATCTCCGCTTAGGTTCCATCAAATAGGCCAGTCAAAATAGAATGAATGCTGCCTAACCCAACACTAATTGCAACAGAATCAATTCCAACAGAATTGTATCGAGAATACCTTAAAACAAACATATCCAAATGTCTACAAAAAATAAAGGAAGTGGAAACATATATTTTTAAGGGGGTAAGGTTTATACAGGGGTCAAATATGAAAAGTATAAAAACGGTCGAAAAGTTGCCAACGTTGTTACGTTTCGTTACATTTCCAGGATTAAAAAAAAGGTATAGTTTGCCATATCTGCAGGTTGTAGTGCAATAGTTATGAGTCAAAATAGGTTCAAGGTCACAATGGGGGTAAATTTTCAGATATATCCGTTCGTTATAAAAATGGTGTCACATTGTTCGTCTATGGACAGAACCCGAAAATATACTGGTCGCACCATCTATAACTTCGTGCATAATGGACGCAAAATGGATGGGGGGGGGCTACAGGGTCTATGGGAGGTCATAGCATAGCTCTGAATCGTATATAGAAGTTAAAACAAAGGAATCTATTACATTTAATATCTAGTGGGACAAATTTAACAGTTTACAACCGTCGGATCCACAATCGGACAATTCCATGAATTTTACCCAGATGTGACTTGAAATGTGATTGAGCATATGCTACTAAAACTATAACGCGTAGATAGAGCAAACTATACCTTTTTTTAAACCTTAGGCGTAGCCCAATAAATTGGTACATCATTTAAATCATTCGAACAATTCTAATTTTTTTTACCCCTCTACAAACGCTTCCCTTATTTTACATGTTCACTAGGTTGATTTTGGTTTAGACTTTTAATATATTATTTTTGGACTATTCAGAGTATATAAACCAAAATTGTTTCTGTTGCAATTTGTGTGGGGTCAAATCATACAATTATTGGACTAAAATTGGATGGAATAAAAGCGAGGATTTAGCTTAGGATCTTGTCTAACAATAAAGTCAAAATATCTGGCAAAAATGCACAGTTTATATTTTTTATTAATTTTGAGTTTGACTGATATAGTTTTATTGGGACAGTCTGTACATGTAATTCTGTAAATGTGATATTAGGTCTTACAAATGGGAATTTAAAACTGCATTATTCTATGAACATATTGGTAATTGCTTTAATGTACTACTTGATAAACCCCTCCCCCGCCATGGCATAATATCAAATAAAAATTACGTTGATTAATTGATTGATGATTGATGATACAAAATACACAACGACCAGAATGAATTGATTTGCACAGGCATTCGTACAAGCGTGGTGCGCAGAAATTTCAACTTGGAAAACATTGATTTTTAAATTCTGAAGGCCATCTTGACCAGACTGTACTCTATCAAAATAGAGATTTTGGTACAGAGGAAAGTTAATTTATCTCCGTAAATAAGGCCAGTGATTTTTTGTTGGCCCAGGAAAAAAAACGGTCTCTCTCAAGTGTAGTATACTATATTTATTAAAAACACTGTCTATGGGGCCAATTATTAAGTACAATTTTTGCTTATACTATCCACACGGCTGAGTGATTTAACTATATCATATCATCCCAAAAATATAATGAAAAATTGGATGATTTTAGCCCAATATTAATTGGTTTGGCTATGAGTTGTAAAATTTTTTGCAACTCATGCGCGCCAATTAATGTTGGCTTAATCGATCAAGTTATAACAAAAATGTACTCAGATGTTTTGTGATATGGTCCTGTGAAGGGATGAAACCTCCTATGAAAATTGGGATCAGATTGTGTCACCACCTTTAACATTGATTCATTTGATTAATGACTGATCAAGGCGACCATTACATGTTCATAATAATCCACTTAGAACAATATGAGCAGACTTCGTCTATTTTTTTCTTCTCAGTGAAACTTGGTTATGACAGCCAGTGAGCGGATCGAATTATATACGGAATAAAAACATTCGTCCTTGGCCATGGGCGCCGCCATTAGACATTATCGCTACAGCTAGTACCCGACTTACTACAAATGAATGGACATCTTTCTTAGAATTATGAACTATGTTCCCTGACAAATTTATTTGCCCATGTAATATTTTGAAAGTGTATGTAATTGAGAATCATTAATATAGAAAATATTAAACCCGACGAAATAAAAATCAATCGACGGAAAAAAAGTTTCATGCTGTGAATGTTTGTACTTAAAAGTAGGGAGATCTTTGGAGAGTTAAAATGCGGTGGAGTTGTCCTTTCAAAAGCAACGATTTGAAGAAATATATTTAGCCAAACGCTGTGATGTAAGCGTGTTGTAGTGATGAGTGGAAATGTTTGACTTGAAGTGGGAGTAATTTTGAGAGTTAAAAATATGGTGAGTTGTTTCCTTCAGAGTATTAGAAGAGATAGGTTAAACAGGGTGATGTGGTGTGTTATGACTGGTGTAATGTTTAAATTTTGAATTAGGGGCAGGTTGTTCCGAGAGTTAAAATATGGGCGAGTTACCACAGAGTATCCAATTGTTGTTTTGCTTCTTCAACATACTTTCAATAATAGGACATAGATGTTACACAAAATACATTCTGTACTGTGAAGGTGACAGCTCACCATACCACATAGTTTCCTCTAAAATACCATCCCTTACTTGACAAGTACAAACCCCCTTTTATTTCTTGTGATATTAAACACCAAACCAGAAGAGTTTACCAAACACAACTCTTGCAATACTCTGAATTAACTCACCCACATTAACTCTACAAAAGGCCTCGATTTTGTTAGGGTTCAACCATCCCCAATACATCAACATATAGAACGCCATATCCAAAACTTGCCAGATCAACTCTGCCATAACTGAGTAAATCACCATATTTGACCTCTCATAATGACTACCCCCATATCAAGTAAAACAATCCAATTCGCCTAAGTCCAATCTACTATACAACGATCAACTGTTTTTGCCAAACAATACTCTTAACTCTTCCACCTCCCTGCTACCGGGAGGTGATAGCTCCCTATTTAATGCTCCAAATTTCCTGTCTGCCTACAATGATGGCAGCCACAGTGCTGAAAATGACCGAATAAATTTTTCGTATTTTTTTTATTCGTCTTATAAACTGTACAGCAGGGGATAGGATTTTTTGCGTGGATTTACAGGAATATATCGATGAGAGAAATTTTACAAGAGATTATATGTAAAGTTAAGAACGAAAATTACTCACAGAATTGCAAGGCTGTTGTTAAACCAAAAATGCGACATCTGCTATATGCTTCAAAGCGTTATTTGACAGATTATTGTAATAAATTATAAAAAGTAGCCAGCTGGAAGCATAAAAAAATTTTAAAATGACATTTAGTACATCGTTTTTTACCCGCGGTATTTATACAAACATATTGGGGGTTCAGGTGTCGTGGAAGTGTCAGTGTGGCAAGTTCTATTGCAAACCTAATACACTGCGTAAGTTGTTTACCCATACCAAAAGCATGTTGAATTGAACTTGGCCATAGCCCTAAAAAAAAGCCCAAAACAATATTACAAACCCTTCTCATGTCAGGATAGTCATTACGCATACTACGAATAAGGACTAGCGAAATAAATACTGATCAGATAATTTTCGAAAGACACTAATATTCAGTGATCTTAAACTCAGCACACGCACGCGCACAGCACAACAAAAAGAATATGAACAGTTTGAACGTATATTCAAAAGAATGAAACTTACAAATGTTAGGCGATGCAAACCTTTAAATGCCCAACTGGAATTCCTTTCCCTGAAGTTTTGGTTACTTAGATCTCTGAAAGGTAATGAAGATAAAAAGGAATCTGTCCAAATCCATCTTAACGGCCTTTTTCTTGGAACTGATGTTACAACTAAAGCTTTGTCTAACTTAACTCATGACCTTGCTCACTCCATATGTCTTTAAATTTATGTTCACTAAAAAATATAGAATACAGAAATTAAGAAAACTGTGTTATATAATTTGTAATACTTACAAAGTTGGATCGTCCAAGGCCTTTTTTAAATGATTCGGTTCAACCATAATTGTATTTCTTTACACGTCTGCAGAAACATTGAAGAAATAGGTTTAGTATTTAAACTGAAACCCATTCATTTTCTCTTCTTTTCTTTGAAGTTAGTTAAATTTAAACAAAGGGAAACCGACAAAGCAACAAAAAAAATCAGAACACTGTTACAGCCCCAAGAATTAGCAATGATTTATTCAATTTGGCAAGATTAAGTCATAAATATAGCATCATCAACATACATTAATTAGTCTAAGTAATATAATATAAAAATAACCTGGTTTATGTGCATACTGATGATGTGAAAGCAATAGAATGAAACAGAAGATCTCAACGAAACAGAAACCCGGAGACGCGTCTAGAACCTTAGTGATTCATTAGAAAGTTCTGGAGTCTAGGACATCAACCCAAGGTAATAAAAGTCTGACCATAGGTGGCGCATGCTGAGCTCCCAAATCTATACATGTACATGTGGAATGGTAGGGGCATTTCCAGACTTATGAAGTAATGGACTATATTTAGCACATGGACTCATAGAGATGAGGGAACAGATCCTTCTAGAATTGTTTGAGAGGAATATAAAGCCTGGTGAGGAAGATGAAGCAGAGTTTCTTAACATCTTGCTCCAAGTCATTCAGCAGAGTTACACAACATCATTACGCCAAGGAGAGTTTAATACCATTCGTTGCTCAAGTTATTAGCAGGAGTTTCAAGGTTGACATGAAAGTCAAATAAACAGTCTAGTACAATCTTCCATATAGTGGACATTGTCATAGTGTCTCCGCTCCAGCAGTTTTGTCCAATTGTGTAGCCGTCTTCGGTTTCCGCATTTCGTGGCCTCGAGTTATCCAAGGATTTAAAACAAGCATACAGCACTTTGGACTTGATATTTAGTCGACCCTCGAGCTTCGGGAGTCATAGGAGATGGTTTTTCTTCAGTCAGGACAAGTCGTAGTGGACACGTCCCACTATAGAAATTGAAGTTTTTTGCGCTGGAATAATTCACCAGGACTGATTGTAAGTTCTGCATCTTTATTGTAATCTTGCTGCAGCCCGGTTCGCGGCACACACCAGTAAGTCCGGGTAATCGTTTATAATTAACAACTTTATAATAGATTAATCTTTGATTATGATACCTAATCGATGTTTTGATGGCGATTAAACAACACAATGAAATAAATACTTTTGTGTACAAATTTGTAATCAAGTTCACAGTGTATTGTCTCGTTATTCAGGAGTTTGAAGCCGTAGTTTTGAGGTGGTTTTGGCCTTGGTCAAGGGGGGACCGTAACAACACACATACACACGCATCAACAAAAAACATACAAACAATGACTTAACAAACAAAAAACCTAAGAAGAAAAATGTGCAACTTGAGTCGACCTACTAACGTAAACTAACCAAAACAGAAAGATGCGCTTGAACACCAACCCCGAACGATCGTTCTGACCACTTAAAGTGACAGGAAGTATACAAATTATCTCAAATTCCACTGGGATATGTGTAGACCACCTATAGAGAAAAACATTTCAAGTTTATTGGACAAACAGCTACCAAAAGAATAACCGCCAAACCTTTGCAACCCCCCCCCCTTTTGAAACTTGACGCTTTCGTAAGTGTTCTCCATAGAAAACCATGCTTTTGAATTTTGCGTACAACCGAATTAAAAACTAAATCCTCATCTCATACATAAATTTAAGATGGTGTATTCGGCTTCAGGTGTGATCCAACATTGATACGCATTCCAAATATGCAAAACAAAACCGGGGTTCGACTAAAATTGGTGGCCGCGTCTTTCTGAAAATGTCCTAGTGCCTCTTTTAAGGGATAGGTTGTGGCAATGCAAGAGAATAAACAAAAATGTTGCAATATTGAATAAGCAATTGTATGACAGTCTTATATCAAGCTTTATATCAGATTGTATGATTGTTTTTAAAATTTTTCACTACATAGTACATAGTATAAAAACAAATCAGCTGATATGCTCACGTTGTAGGACCTATTCAATACTCACAGCCGATCCGCAAGGTTGGCAGACCCTTAAGGCGCCGCTCTGTAGTGTAGAATATGTTGTGTTCAAGGGAGCTGTTAAAATAATTATATGCGATTATTTTTCGCTTTTAACTTTTCAACTTCTGTTGCGTGAATAATTAAGGTACACTGGCAATATGAAAATATAGTGCGCCCTCAGACTTTTGCATTTTGTAAAGGGCGTTTATTAAGATTAACCTCACTTGAAATAATTAAGACCAATAGACCCATATGGGTAAATGGGACGATTTTATAATAGAATGAATCCGTCGAAAATTAATTTTAAGGCAAAGACGGAAATGACGTTACCACAGAACAAAAAACAAGAAAAAAAAATTGATTCCCACGGCATTGCACCCCCTTTTTGACCGCTCTATGACCTTTTTTGGTTTTAATAGCAAAGAGTACGAGTCTATGATATTCATGCAACACACAAATTTGTTGATTAAAGTGACGGTAAACTTAGTCTACAAAATTACTGGATGTCTTTAGCCCTTACCTAATGTCCCTATGTGTTTTAGGATGCTTTTTTAATCTATTAAAATATAATGTCTATTCTTTCAATGGCCCAGACTATCATTTGCCATGTTGTGAAAATGTGCCAGTGCCGCTCTAAGTATACAAAGTAATTATTTGTAATCGTGTTTTACGAGTAAGAGAATGGTCAAAATAATGTGGCGAACAAGTATACTTACAGGCTTCTTAAGCGATAGAGTCCAGAAAAAATCCCAACGCCTAATAAACTTATGCTATTGTTTGAAAGATCCCTGTAAAAACAAATCAAGTGTAATTATAATAAGATCATTTTATATAACGCTATTAAAGCAATAGCAGCACATATTTTGAAGAGCGCCCCCAATTTTCCAAAAATTTTAAGATTTTACACGGTTGTATTGGTAACTGGCTAGTAAACTATACCTGTGAATGGTTAAGCTCGAAAATGTCTATGTGTCGCAAACGAAGGAGTTTTGTAGTTAGAATAATTAATATATCGGAGATCTCCGATAATAATTCAACGGTTGCTGGAAACGGCCTTCTAATATGAAATAGCCGGGAAATAGCGCCATGTACGTGTTTACGCTCATCTCTTAGTTGTTTATTGGTTTAAGCAAGTCAAGCTAGAGGTCATTTTCTAGAGGTAGCATTATTTCATCATGGACGGACATAAACTTAGCACTTTCAGCTCTGGGATCCCAATTCTAAAAAAACAAACTCGCTTATTTTATGATAAATACGCATTTTGTAGCATTCTCGTTCGTAGGTATAGTTTCCTAGACAATTACCAACATAACTGTGCAAATATATCAAATTTTGAAAATTGGGGGCGGTCTTAAAAAATGTGCTGTTATTGCTTTAAATAAATCATCAACATCACAGGGAATCGCATGTGGCAGGCTCAGCTAAATCGGCAGTAGGTGTAGCAATCAAAGAAACATGCACACGCAAACATTGAGCAAACACACCCAATGGATATAAAGAGAGCTCTTCATGTCATTTACCCATATCAAATGAACGATGAGAAGAGTGGTAATTCAGATTTAATCAATATCTCCTTAAACAAGCAAGTAGCTCAACTAAAATTTGTCAGTAAGTTCATGTTTTTCAAATGCGCAAACATCATGATGTTTTCAGACAGTGTTCAAAATAATTGCATGAGGTCATAATTTACTTACAGCAATAAAATACGTTCCATCGCCTTGAAAAGCTGCCGGGACAACGAATTGTTCAGTGAGTTTCCAGCTAAATAGCTAAAATAGAATACAAAGAAGCAAGAAAGTATATCGCCAGATAAGGAAAGGACGCCCTCTATAGTTTTTATCTTTTTATCTTCAGGATAAGGCCAAACAAATGTTGTATTGGAGTAACGGGCCAGTGCAAAATAGGGTAGGGCGGGCGTATTTTTTTTTAATAATGCATTACTACATCAAATCATCACACAAAGTCTATGTAATGTTATTAATATTGATACTTTGACTCTTATTATTGAAAATCTTAAAGAGAAGTTGCCAAAGTTACACCAGAACACAAAAAAATATTGAGAAAATCGGTTAAAAATCAGGGTAAAAACAACTTGAAAAATAAGATTTTTGAAAATCAATAAAAAAAAAATTAGGGTAGGTATACTTTAGTACAGGGCTTGATTTTCAAAATTAGGGTAGGGCGGGTTACTCCAATACAACACTTTTTTTGGCCTAAGGAGATAACTGATTAATAGTGTTGACAAAAATTGAGTGGTCCCGTAGAGGATGCAAGCAATGAGGACCCCAGGGTTTTTTTTTTAAACACGTTTTATTATGTTTAATCAACTTTCAAGCCCACACAAATATCACCTGAATTATAGTTAACTCGTCATAAACAAACATTTTGTTTTGTTCAGCCTCTTCCTGGGTATGAAAGACGTAACGATTTGAAGCCAAACTCATGTTTCTCCTCTCTCGGGCAATGGAAAGGGGCATTTTGTTTTTTCGGTGTGCCAAATTGGCTCGGTCATATTATTGACATAGTCAACTGCAACAAAATGCTAAACTTACAAATTGGTTATTCCTGTCTCAAACCCTTTGAGGTGAATAGCAGGTAATTGTTGATTTTCACAGTTTACGTTGTTGTCAATACACTCACACGCCAACTGAGGACCGCATTCCTGTGCTGGAGATTAATGAACATGTACAATAATTTTTAAACAAAGTAATCGACAAAAGCTACTATAATTTAATAGGTTAGATAAGGTCAGTACCCAATACTTACCAAATGAATTTGATTGTACCTATCCCGTGCATACTTCCTTACATTTAATAATGGTATAATTGCTCTTTTGTTCTATGTGAAGCGCCTAGAGGCCTCTGTATTAGGCGCTATATCAAAATTGTTATTATTATTATTATGATATACAGCTTTAAAAAGAAATATACCCCAAGGTATAAAAGTATATGTATAGCCTGACTGCCTTAGGCCCTATTACCACGTTCTGTGTTTACAAATATTACTGATCAGTCGTACCTTGTGCAACCGAGTGTAGGACTTTTTGTCAATAAAGTTTTTAACAGCTGAGACTCTACCTAATATGGAGATTATAATAGCTCACTTTTGCAGTGGAAAAATCCATTGGCGACGGCATAACCCCCTTAAAATATTTATCAATTGGTCAAAGAAACCCCGTGTGATTTATAAATATTTTAAATATCACTGGTCTAAAATACAATTACAAGTAAAAGTATATGACAAATGCATTAAGCTTATTACCACATTTTGTGTCACATATCGTACTTTGATCACCATACCTTGTGAAACCGAGTGTCGGATTTTTGTCAAATAAATGTATTTAAAAGCTGAGATTCTACCTAATATGACGCGTATAATATCTTACTTTTGCAGTGAATAATATCCATTGGCAACGGTTTAAAACCCTTAAATATTGAGCAATTCGTCACTGAAACCGTGTATAATTTATAAAAAAAAATGTTTTAACATTTGTAATTAGAATACAATCTTTAGAAATTAACGGCTCAGATTTTCCTATATTAATTATCAATGTGCATTAATATTGTATAAATTACCCTCCTCATTAAATATTATCAATATTTAACAATTCGTCAGTGAACCTGCGTATGATTTATACAAAATGGTAATTAAAAATATGTCATTAAATAATACTGCAAATGTAAAAATATTCAAAACATAGTGAGAAACTTACGACAACCGTTTTCGTCTGACCAATCATCACAGTCTAACCTTTGATTACATAACATTTCTGGTCCAACGCAGAACGAATTGCGACACTTAATGTGTGTCGTTAGGGCACTTCCAATCATCTAATTTAAAAAAAAAGTCCTTGTTTATGTATTGAGTCAATATATATCATATTATTTTTTTAAATACAATGGGATCAACGAAAGAAAACAATTTTACTATACAAGAAAAAAAAACCAAAAACGCAGCCGTGAAAAAAAATAACATTTTGAAAATTGGGGGTGCTCTTCAAAAACAATCCGTTGTTTAATAGACGATGGCGGCCAAGCCTCATTCAATATGGTAACTCACCCAAAATATCAACAGAAATTTGAGCAATACGGTGATCAAACAACAAACCAATTTGTGTGTTTTGATGTGGGTCGGTGATGGGTGTTCCCATGACCCACACAGGTCCTCGTCCTCGTCCGTAGATTTTTTCGTCAGATTTCGCTTTTACGTTTTAAATCAATGGCAACGTCTAAAAATTGGGATTTCTTGGCCGTCCTCCCCTGTTGTTTAATATCGCTTTAAAGGTGCAACGAGAGATTTCAAGTCATCCATGTTTTCTGTGATATGTAGTAATTTCATATATTAGACAATCAATTGGTTTCCTAACTTAACGTAAAATGAAAAGAAAAGGTGATTTGTGTATATCTCGTGGACGTCAAAGGTCAGAAAAAACCTTTAAACGCAAACAAATGAGCCTTGTGCACAAGTGATCTGAGTTTTATATAATAACACTGTTAGAATGATTTTAATCAGATTGGTTCAAGAATTTGGTATGTCCAAAACAATATTACATACAATAAAATTACACAAAATGATGTAAGGTATGATACTTATTAGAGTCCACTAATGTCCAGAGTCTTAATAGACGGCATTTGCAATTCAATCGATGATAGTCCTCACAGCGAAAGCCTTCAAAATTAAAACATTTGTTTATGCTTATATTTCAATAGAAAACATAGGCTGAATTTCCTATTTACTCCTATAGGAAATTACAGTGTGAGTCAATAAAAACCCTACATTCAGGAAAGATTTTTTCTTCAATGGTACCGTTATTTTTGCTTCAATGTTTGCTTTGGTTGTTTATAGAGATAAACAGGCTATCAGAAGATTTTTAGTTGGTGTCTTTCGGGCTTTGGGTTCAGAAACTATGTCAATTTTGCGGAGAGACCTAAAATTCAGTTTGGCCGATTTTAGCCATACAATGCGGAGAGACTGACACCGAACGTATACCATAACACATTATAGCAAAGACAATTCACACATGCAATTTAAGATTGTATCGATTTCTTCTCGACAAAACATATCAGTTGTTGTATAAAATGGTGTATTTTGTAACATAATTATAATTAAAAATCTTCAAAAAATTAAATTACCATTGTTCAATCATAAAGAGTCATTTATTGAAAATCACTCCATATCAATGTTTCAGTTCATGAACATAATGAAAATGCTCAGAGATTTTTGTTTTACATCTCTAGGTAATTATTTTGCACAAATGCAGTATACTCAGCGTCCATAAATTGCAAGAACTAAAGCTGAAGTTTCTGTAAATAAATCGGAATTAACCTTAAAATTCATTATCGCACTGCTGTTTTCAAGCGGAATACAAAACTTTCTATGGTTTCACTTTTGCTCCCACGTTTCCTTGTAGGTTAAACCCATGGAATCTTGCTGAACCAAAGTAAACGTTGGTCTTACACCAGCTATCTTGAATTTCTTATTAGGAATTTGAATTTTTTTTTTTTACTTAGCATTTTCTTTTGTAATCTCTGGGATATTATTTTTATAATCCTTCATTACTCTCCCACCTTCTATTGTTCACAATAATTTGGTGTTAAATGTTGTACTCAAATGACTGCTGAAGACCATGTTACTTATGTGCGACTGGATCTTTGTTTGGCAAAATCGGCCAAACACAATTTTGAAGTCGCTCAGCAAAATAGGACGTAACGTCTTTCTCCAAAGTCCCATGACACCAAATACGTTTTTCCTGAAAGCCTGTTTATCCTTCTTATAACCATAGCAAACATTGAAGCAAAGACAATTCCATCTAACTTTTAATTATTTTATTATTCTGAATGTAGGGTTTTTTTTTGACGTCACACTGTAGAAATTTCACAATTTTTGTTTAAAAAACCGGTTCTCGCTTTAATCCTTTCACTATGGGGATATTGTGATAAAAGTTTTACACCATTGCAAGAATCAAATTTTCACATTTTTAGGACCTGATATTTGAAATGTCTCGTTGCTCCTTTAAGCTAACAGTGGAATGTAGTTGCATTGAGCGTTACCGCAATTTAAGAGGTGTGATCCATCAGTACATCCAGCATCGTCTTCCAGGAAGCAAGCTGTGATTCGGGGACACATTCGCCATGTCACATGTAAACTCGCCCTCTCACATCTCTAAAATCTTGATATAAAATTAAGGGTAGTATTTACATGTCAAGTAAAAAGGTACAAGTACAAACGGGCACTCCAATGCTGGAGATAAATTGAACATGTAGATATAGTAATCCGGGAAAAAAACATAAAAATCATATTTTTGAAATTAATAGTTGATCAGCTTTTAAAAATGATATACTAATCAAAATTAAACATTTGTTTAAAGGTCCCCCTTCCGGTGACATTTTATTTTGCTTTATATTGTTTTCTGTGAACTTTAAACGTCCATTTCTCAAAATGACCAAAATGTCAGTCAGAACCATGTAATTCTATCTCACGGTGTGACGTCAAAGTCGGGCAACGAAAAAAGCACTGGCCGACCAGTATGCGTGTGCACCTACAGAGCTTGTGCTTTTGAAATTCCGCTCATTCACAAGCTTGTAGCTCTATTGGATATTCTCGTAACTCTAACATGCTGTCTAATTATATGTCAACTTAGGAACCTGTTAATTGTACAGAATGCCTTGACCTTGAAGCTTAATTAGTGTACATTTTTGCATATCGATCGTCGCTGGGCAGAAAAAAAACTCAGATGTGCATTTGACCTTTAGAGCAAACCTCACATTAGTAAAAACGTTGACAATGAAAAAACTCATATGCAACAGTTCTGGGAGACAACCAACTTATTAATTTGCTGTAATGCCACCTTGCAACGAACAGTGTTCCTTCTAAATAATTTATAGAACTATTTACCTCCAGATTCTGAAATAAACTGCGATATTGATTTACTATCATATTTGACTTGAAATTGAAACTAGAACCCGAGTCCACCAAATGCCCATATGAGGTTTTAGCACTGGGGCCACTTTTTACATCGTGGTTTTGCATTTGACGCTCTGGAGTTACATATGAGGTTTTTCCCCAGCGACGATCTCAAGGTCGACATGATTTAAATTGATTATATAATTTACTGCATTGGCTTCATCTGACGTATCTCTTTTGCCGTTGTAACACAAAACAGTTTTGGTTAAAATCACATCGTTCGTTAGGCTATGATACATTGTCGCCTTCACACTTCCAATGTTCCTTCCGGGCAGGAGAAATTTTGTCTTTAACAAAATAAGACCACTGAAGTAAACGAAATGGTCCAGCAGCAACTAACGGGTGCATCAGGTTGCTAATGGTACGGTAGGAATTTAGTCCCATTGCGCTCCACAATGCAGGAGTAGGCCGGAGGCTGCAGCGGTATAGCACCTGCGTATTCTTGTTGCAGCGAAATAAAGCGATTTGATGTCAATGTGACATAATCTGTATAAATGTCGATATCTAGTTACCAGCCTTTTCTTTTTGCACCCTACCCTTTTTTATCGTATTTAGCATATCCTAGGAACTTTACATTGTTTTTTTTACCCTCGTTTGTATAGGGGCACTGCGACCCCACACCTCGCGTTTAGGCAGTTCCTGTCCCCTCACCATTATGCATTTCCAAAATACTGCTTTGTATTTTTTTTTTTGTAATATTAATAATAATAATAATAATAACATACTTATTTATAATGCGCCTTTTCCGACGGTTAACAAAGCGCAGGAAGGTCAAAAAGGTAGAGTTCTTTAATGACATGCAATCTTAGAAACTTTTAATCCCACAGTATATCTTTCACTTTTCCCTTTCAGTGTAAAAATACGTATAACATGCCCATATGATATCATACTACAAGATGATAATACTGTATTATGGTGGAAATTGATATTTGGAATTATATTTTGCAATTGCAATATTTGCATTAAGCAAAAATAAATCCACGTGTGTTTTTTTATCTATGTGGTGACATAGCAGGGGACTGTAGTGAAAGAGGGTGCGCTTCCGGATAAAATTGTGACTTTTTGCACACAAGTACTTTAGGCATTGATAACCATACATGATGGAAGCTCTTTCCAACCCCCCTTAAAGGCCCCTAGTTTGGGTTTCAAGTGGTTATAGAGGGGTCAAAAAATTAAAATGTGAGTGTGCAAATCTGGATCAAAATGTGAAAAGGTTACAAGGGGTACAATTTTTAAATGTTAAGATTTTGAAAGCACACCGTGATGTTGGTCTGGTTACAAGGATTCCAAAAATGTAATAGTTTGCACTAGTGTTTAGAAATATTCTTCATTAATCTTGACGTTTTCTGAGTCTCTACGTGTTTGGCCGTTTATTTAAAGTCAGCATGCATGTAATTTAGGTAAGTGAAAAATGGGTATATACTTCAATCGGCCGAAACCATAATATACTAAATGAACTTTAAATTTTATAGACGAATTTCAACATTAAAGTTTCAATTCCCTTAATGAGGTTCAATTACATCATTCAGCAATGTGAGGGAGATACAATCTTTGTTTATTAACGATTTTGTTTCTTTGTTGTTTTTTTGTTTGTTTTGTTTTTTGTATGATTTTTTAAAAAACACAAAAGTATCCATGTCCAGATCCTTGGGTGGATAGGTTATTCTAGATCGCAACATGATAACGCAGAAAATCATACTTTACTTACCACAGTTTTCTTCGTCCGACATACCCAGCAATCAGCAACGCATCAAAACCTGTACATCATCTTTATGCATTGGCCGGTTCCACAAGGGAAGTCGCTGGATCGCAGCATTGATTCTGGTTGACAGAAGAACGTGCTGATTGTTGGACCAGATACTAATTTGTGGATTGCGCGCATTTGATTATATCACCTTTACTGACAAATATTCCCCCAGTTATATATTGTTTCTGGGAGTCTCATGTCTGCCCTAAATTATAATGGTAATTCGGTCTGGTATCTGGAAGCAGAAGTCATTCTGCCTTATTCTTAACGAGCCTTTATAAGTCATGAAGTAGTCAGGCGGGCCTGGGACGAGCATTTTGTAAGGGCTTCAAATTCCGACCAGGTTGAACAGTGGTTAGTGGCACAGACACCAGATCAACCGGAAAGAACAAGGTGGCAGGAGATTTGTCCCCCTGACTCAAGTCCACTTATCAACGGTCAAGAAATCGGCACTCGATTCATTTGACTCTTCACGCCACATTTGTTTCACACTTTATCCGTTGTCGTCTAATGTAGCCAAGACTATGGCTCAGGGCGACAGATCTCCTTATACACCGGGGGAGGAAACCCGGCTAGAGCTAGTGGTTTGATGTTGTACTTTTACACTTAAGTGCATATGTCTTCTGGCACTCCGCTTTGGTGCCTAAAGGAACCCCCCCCCCCCCCGAAACCAACTTGGCCGTTGGAAATATTGTAACAAAAAGCGGGTCATTGATGGGGTACATCGTACATAAAATCGTTGTCACCGAATCAACTGGCGCTCCAAAAAAAAATACAACTACACCAAATTCTCCCCGTCCGAAAAAAATCCCAAACCCTTTTCCCATAATTAGCTCATAATGGATGAACACCATTACATTACCATTGCTGAATAAAAAAAAAAGTTAGAATACGCCAGTACGATTTAAATAGGCACAACATCTTTTGAATAGCGCTACATAATGCCTTATTAGGCTAATCCCATCAAAAACTCCATTGGCGATTTTTTTCCCACCAAAATATGCCAACTAATATTTATATTCAATTAATAAACTTTTGGGCAATACAATTTAGCCGTTACAACAGGCGCCGTAAGCGAAAATCCTTGGTCCCCATTGACCCTCCTCCCCATACACTTAGTTTATAAAGCCTTTAATCTACCGGTATTCAATTCTCTGCGTCATTTTCTTTGACCTTCAATTGATATGGGCATAGCACGATTTTTTTTTTAATGTTATTTACTCACTGCAAGTGTCGGGATCTTCTGTCAGAACCCTATACAGTTGGGATGCCTTGTCGCAGAAATCCTTCTAGAGGGATTACAATTGGGAGCACGCGTGACCCATTCGCGTGAACAAGGGATGTGGTTGGAAAACATTCGTCACATCGCATGAAGTTCCGTTGTCCTGTAGATTTAAACACCAAGAAAACTAACATTTGTATTTTTTAACCCGTAACGGACATCACATTTCAAGGTTAAAGCAATTTATCACATTTTTTTAGGTAAGTTTTTCCAAACATTACCAACGTAACTGTGCAAAAATTCAAATTTTGAAAATTGAAGGGCGCTCTTCAAAAAATGTGCTAATATTGCTTTAAGAACAAAATACCTTTTCCCCTATTTTCTGTTTAACACCCTAAGCAATGTACGCGCGTACATCGCCTGTTTGGAAAAAAGGACCCTTTTTAAGGCGTTTCTTGTTCGCGCATCATTCCATCTTTACAAGTGGCCCCCGGGTTTGTTTACGTTTTTCCCTAGGCAAATCTGTATATGAAGCATATTTTGGCATTTGCTTTAAACCAATGCTACTAACCTGTAATTTATACATAACGATGGTCACAAAATATAGCGTTTGATTTTGATTTTGATTGTGCATGTAGGATATACCATGTATTTCTAAGGTGGCCCGTGTTCGCGGTAGTAAGGTTGGTTCTGTGTGTGCGTGAGTGTATGGAACGATTGTTGTCGAAAAAAATCGATAAACCCTTTTTATCGATGGGTTTTTTTGCGAGTACCTAGCTACCAATTGATAAACCTATTTTTTTAATCACTATTCCTACATCATTTGATCAAATTAAAAGTACCCTGGTTTATCAATTTCGATTATCTTGGTATATCTAATTTGATAATCTAATTTTATCAATTCGATAACTGGATTAACTAAAATTCGATAATCTAGGTTAGAAATTTTCAGAACCTTTGTTAATCAAATTTTATTAGCTTTGGTTTAATCAAATTTGATTATCCTGATTTGTATCAAATTTTTGATAATCTTGTTCATAAAAACCCCAATCAACATTTTATATTAACACAAAATATTCATTTCCCTGCTTGATCATTTTGATAAACATAGTTTTTCGATTTTGATATCCTGGTTTATCGATTTGATACATCCATTTTTTTTTGAATTGATATACTGGGTTTTATCGAATTAATAAACCTATGTGTTTTGATTTGTTAGCCTGGTTTATCGAATTCGATAAACATATTTTGTTTCGCTATTGAGTATCCTGGTTTATCGAATTTGATAACTAGTTTTTTCGATTTGATTTTCCTGGTTATTTAATTTGAAAAAAAAAAAATAACCTAAGTTTTTTCGATTGATTATCCTAATTTATCGAATTTGAAATAAACTTCGTTTTTCGATTTGATTATCCCTGGTTTTCGCAGGACACTCGCCGGATAAAAGGAGAAAGGTAGGCCCTCTATAATCATATATTTTTATATTTCACAATCAATTTTAGTTGGTGTTTTGGCAACTACTTTATCATGTACGCAGTGTTTTTATCCCAAACATACACTTTGTACAATAAAACATGAGAAAGTCTAGAAACTTTCAGGGCATGCTTTCTCTGGAAAAAGCAAAGCTTAGAGAATGCCTCCATTACAATGACCATTTCTTAACTTCTGTGGAGACACAGGAAGATGTTGCTAGCTGCCCTTTGTCATGGAGCGTGTAAGTGACGCCTATAGAGGCTACATGAGGCAGCCCGTTAAACATACCCATATAATTATTAGCGTATGCTGCTAAGATTCCATTGGTATATCACCGTCCTCACACTTCCACGCAGACTCTGGAAATACAATGGGCCCATGACACGCTAATTTTATCATACAGTTAACTGCACGATGAGCTATAAATAAAATTACAATTCCCATGGCGCAGTGCAATAGCTTTCATTCACCATTGTATTTTAGCAAATAAATCCCCTGTATTTTGTATGATTTTATGATTCCCAGGACATGCATGGTCAGCTTTTTGGTTTACTGTGGCTCATCCCAGGCCTTCTGAACAGAGCCTTGATATTTAGCATGCCCCTTACCACATAGTGATGGGGTATGGTTTGGTATGTAAAAAGGTCGTTGTTGTTTTTGGGAAATTCCATTTAGTGTTTCCGCCCCCAGAAAAAAACATTCAAAAATTAGGTCTTTCCACCCCAACAATCATAACGCCCTCACACATATGTTGCTAAATAATTAGCGCACATCCTTGCAACTGCGGCATTGTGTTTCTTGGGGGAAAGGGTTCAATATGGAACTTTTTATTACCAAGTGAAGCCTGTATTATACTTATTACAATAAACCGACTTGTGGGGGAATATTGTAACGTGGGAATTTTTTTGAAAACCGCAAAAGGTAAACTTTGAGAATGTCCCTTTTCATCATGCAAAAAACTTTTCAAGTTCATCCCGGGGTTCCCCCGTTCGCCTTCCCACCCCCCTCATGAAAACATGGAGGGCGTCCTTCAATTCCTTATCCGGCGATGTCCTATTATAAACCTAGTTTTTCGCTTTGATTTATCTGGTTTATGAATCTGATAAACCTAGTTGTTTCGATTGATTATCCTGGTTTATTGATTTGGATAATCTAGTTTTTCGATTTGATTTTCCTGGTTTTATTGATTTGATAAACATATTTCAAACATTTTTTTTCGATTTGAATTATCCTGGTTGATCGAATTCATATCCGTAACCTATTATCTTGGGCAGATCGAACAACTGGCCATATAAACAGACGCTTTGAAAAAGTGTAAAATGGATTTGGTCAGGGTACATTTTTCTTGGCATATTTCGGCGTTGTTACCACCTTTGAAATTGTTTGGAAAGAGGAGTAATCAGATAGATATATGTCTAAACTAGAATGCTAAAGTCGGTGATGGTGATATTAAATGTAAAAATTGTCCCTTTTCAAACAATCAAGTGATACAGATTTCGATGAAAGTCGGGCTAAAACTGCCGCAGATAAGGCTATTGGAAACGGAGAGCTCTGATTTTCTCAGTTAAAAAGTTACAGCATTGTCTTCCATTATTCCAT
>JAMKCH010067119.1:0-14929 GCA_023653785.1 Ophioderma brevispina
TTAACAAAAAAACCACACAAAGTGTTTAGACTGAGTAGCTCTCGGATGACACTGGTGTGATCTTTCGTTTTAATATGTTCTAAGTAGAATTCAGGGACATCCAATGATAACAATCTTCTTCAATTCCACCATACATTGTACCTGCCTCTTTCCGGCACCATGCATCAATTTCCGTAAAAGAACTGAGTAGCTATAGGAATTGACAACTTGTGTGTCACTCTTTGTTTTAAATATGTTCTAAGTAGAAGTCAGGACAAGTCCCAATGATAACAATCTTCTTTATTCTTCAAGTTCCACAACATTGTACAGCCTCTCTCCGGCACTATGCAATCATTCAGTAAAAGAGAGAGAGCCATCAGAAATAGTAACAAGTAGCAGAAAGCCTAATGGCCTTATTACAAAATGTGACCTATAAGCACAAATTGAATTATGACCAATATAATCACAATGATGAATACCTATGAAGGCTAGATTAGAAAGTCTGAAAACAAGGCTTAGATGACTTTGAATTACCTCTGGGCTCACAATGTCGGTATTCATTGTAAGGGCCAATTTCCTGAAATGGTCAATAGTGTCGCCCGTGTTTGAGAGAAATAACTCATAGCCAATAGACGACCACGGATCCAACGGTCTATTTACTGTAAACATCCAAGGGTTTACTGAAAATATATCACAAAAAAGTTCAGCCCAAGCTGAACATTTCTTTTATATATATCCGATCATGTAACCAAGGCACCCCTAAAATGCCTGTCGCCAACTACAAAACCCCGCCTTTGCACATATTCCGCTCCAAGAATTCTATTATGCCCACATTTGAAGTAAAAAACACCCAGATTCTTTCAAATCATATTGTATTTTTATTTCCAAAGAATTCGTTTGATTTTTGAAAAATTGGCATACCACACGGGTCGCCATTTTAAATCATTACGTTACCGTTAGTATACACGATGGTAACGATGTTAACACAAACGTCGGTTTTACCTAGTCCTTCTTTTTGATTTTAATAAAATTTGTAACTTGTTAATCTTTAACTTGCAAAATTATGAGTTCAGACTCCAAAAAGATAACAATTTATGTCATTGCCTAAAAATAAAAAAAAGCGAGAATTTACGATTTCGGTAGCGTCATTTACGTTACCTATGTTTAACACTAGACAGGACGGTCTGCTGAATCATAAATTTTTAGTTGCACTTGAAGGTGGTGTAATTGTAGATGGTCGTACATACTAGATTTACTTTCATTAGTACACCCAGCGTTTCTGTTTATTCAACAGAACTTTATGCTTTATCATTTACGTTACTCGTCATTTACGTTACTAATGATTTTGCCGCTTAGTAAATGTTATTTCCAGCCATATTGGACACCCTCTTGGATGGCATCTTACATGTATCAATTACTCTAGATATGGAAACTGATTTGATCGACTTAACGGGATCTATAACAAACACTGCATTACTAGAGGTTACGTTAATCACTTTAGCAACCTCAGAGTATCGTAAACCAACTTCGATGCTATAATTAGGAATGTATTATCAACATTTTTGAAGAAAAAAAAAGTATTTCTTATGTTTTTAATCTTAATTTCTTGACTGTCCAAACACCATGATAGATACCAAATTACCACCCTGCAGTCAAGGTAGATTCAGACACTTTATTGTATTGTATTGGCGGCCGCCAAATTGAATTAATTGATTAAGTGATTACAGAATCACATTCATTGGTTCACAATTGACTATTTTATAAAGAGTCATTCTCAAAATAACAACTTTTGAGTGAACAACAGATGATTTGTTTGTGTTGTGGTGGTCGCTTTTATTTTTTTTAGTTTTTTAACAAATTAGTCAAGATTCCTGGCACCCCTTGGATTCAGAATCAGCATAAACAACTGGTCTCTAAAACATTGAAAACGTTATATATAATAAAACAATGTCTTTATCAGTTATCAATGACCTGTAGCCTGGCGCTTCCAGGGGGGGAATATGAGGGGGGGGGGGCGCCCGCGGCGCGCGCCCCCTCTATTTTTTGCAGATTACAGGGCGCCCGGCGCCGCACAGGATTCGGGCGCATGTGTAGATCTGTACAAATGACCTTTTTATGGCACAGGGGTCGCCCTGAATGACGATACAGGGGCACACCGATGTGTAGATAAGTTGACTGTGTATGGGGTGCCCACTCCCACTATACGACCGTAGTATGTTTGCTCCCCCTTCAGAATTTCGACCGACTGAAAAAAAAATACTGGTCTACCCGGCGAGAGGAGCGAGCCTGAAAATTGGCGCCCCCTCTATTGAGAAATCCTGGATCCAGGCCACCTGGCCTGGGACTATAATTTTCCTTGAGCCTTTTCCACTGTAAAGTTTTTTTCTTCTGTGCCGTTTCTTTTGAATTTCTTTCTGTTGTCATTTTAATAGAGTAATATCCATACTGCATAGCTATAAAATGCGAACCTAAATAATGATGATAAATTGACATTTTGTTTAAACTAAACTTTTCGATGCATACAATCTAAAACACATGAGCGATTACGAGTAGAAGAGTGGTAAACGGAACGATTGTTGCATGATTTAACTATCGTAAACGGTCCGTGTTAAGCTTCCTTATCAAGTCTGCATACGGTTGTATTATACTAACTTTGAATAACAAAAGTGAATTTTGAAAAAATATACAACCTCTTCAAATTAACGTCTACCTCATTCAATACGGTAACGTAATGCTGACTGTTCAGTGTGATATTTTCATTGTCAGGTGAGGTGTTTGAATCAATTTTTGGTATCAAATGTAGTTGTTTTATTGATTCTGGTTAAACTTTAACTTAAATCAGTAATATACTTAGTTTTAAAAAAGAATGACATATTTCCAGTAGTTTTCGATGGACTTGCGAAAGTACCTTGAATCATAGGTAACGTAAATGAAGGACCTTCTTCTTATCGTGGCCAACAACTGTGGTCTCAAATATGATCCAGCCAGAGGATTGGTACGACGTCTGGCTGCTTCACTGAATTCCGCAAGGTCCCTTGTTTTGTGCCTTGTTGCTCCCAGCAGTGGGCAGACCAAGAGGTTGTTCCATTGTCTGTGGTGCCTGTTTTCACCCACAGGTAGTATCCTGATCTGCTTCCCTATAGCCCCACTTCTGCAAGGAAACCTTAGATCGCGGCCAGTTCTGGTTCTCATCTATTGAGGCATCGCCATTTCAGCCCATGAGGACCAAAGTATGTCCACAATGGATATGGTCATTAAATTTACAATTGTCCAACTGTTTTTGGCAATATCCATATTTCTTTTGAAACACTGACATACAAATTATTTTAAACAAATAGCCTTGTGGACCTAGAGGGCCTATAGTTTAGGCCTTACATACTGCCACGTTGCTATGAAAGTACACTGTACAAATTTACCGCGAAATTTAAGGACAGTACTGTAAAATAAGAATAAAAATGACTGCATATGGAGAAAAAAAAAAACCCAGGAAAATACTGCAATTTTATGTCAATGGACCATGCCTTTTAAACTTTTATGGCTAAATTTAGAAGTGGACCCTCTTATTCATAATTGAAGAATATTAACATTTATTATACACTATTATAAAATTTCAAAATATGCTATAAGTTACTCAAAAATTAACAGGAAAGATAATGCTAATTTTTACTGGAACTTCCTGGCTCAGTTCTGCCAACAAAAATCCCATAAAAATTACAGGTTCATTCAAAGTCACCATATATTTTTTACAACTAACTTAAATAAAATAGTTTTACAACACTGTAAAATTTTACAGTATATACATAATGGTAAAATGTTTACCTTTGTGGATGGCCTACAAAGCTACAGGGTGCTTTTATTCTCGACACATTTACAATCCGCTGTAATATGATAACTCACCAAATGTCATATGGTTTTGAAGTGCTTGATCAAATAATTTTAAATTACACTTTTTTTACAGGCAATTGTGCAGAACTGCTGACAGCAAAAGCTAAGAAATAATGTAAAATTAACGATATGTTTTACAGTGTATAGACAATATAGCAAAATGATTGGTACGACAATGTTACAAAATGATATCACTTATCAGTTGTAAAACCTTCCCCCCATCAGAATCGCAGTTACAAATTACTTAAAACATCCCTATTCAGTTCATTAAAAATTAAGCTGTATCAATGTAAACTTTCAAACGTCATATAGTTTGCCATTCACAAACGACAATTTAGATAATATTTTTACAACTTTACCAGTTCACTACCGGCTCAACATTGTCACAAATACAAAGTTGTACTGCCCCAAGTATTGCGAACTGTGCAATTTATGCCATACATATGACAACTGTGGTAAATTGTTGGGGGACAGGATGGGAAAAAACCTGTATGGGGGGGCCCATTTTGTAAAGGTAAACACGGTATACTTTTAATAATACCAAATCATTACTTTTCCTGATCCCATTTGCCCAGTCGTCGGGAAGAGAGGATTAGGGAGGGGGGCTCTTGCAACCCCCCCCCATTGTTCCTGATCCCATTTTGGACAGTAGTCGGGGAAGAGAGGATTTAAGGGGGCTCTTGAAACCTCCCACCCCTACGTTGGTTGCGCCACTGTAGTATATGCTTATAGGCACTTGAACACCAGCTAATTTGCCTTTTATTAAAATTTTATAGGCGATATCGGTGATTTTATTCCAGGATGGAGGGAGGGGAAAAATAAGATTGATCTTGGGAATAGGAATTTATTTAAAAGCATTCAAATGCAATTGGGGAGAAATGATAAGAGTATTCATCCAATATGATAAGTACTTGATCGAATTGAATGAATTTGCCGACAACAACCAACTAAAATGAGACTAGATGATGTTTGTAGACGGGAAGAAAATCGCTCACTGCTATTAATATGGTCGTTATAAATGTAGTTCAAATAAACAAGTTCCATGTGACAACTGTTACCCATATTGTGAATCTTCATCATTTTACGTTCCAGTGTTTAAATTGATTATTGATTCGTACACTCACGTAATTGGAATTGGTGCGTGTTTGTTCACTTAGATAATTGCCAAATTAATGAGTCAAAGAATGATTTATAGGTGGGGGGACTGGTTCAGGGTGTGCACAAAATAGGCAGTTAAACACTCCAATATGGTGATTGTAGTTCGGGTGATGAGTGAAACTAATTCATAACGTATAGCACAGACTAAGTGCAAAATTAAAGATGTCTAAGTACATTTTTCAAGTCTCACCAAGATGATTTCCTACACTGATTGAATACATCTTATTTGGATATTTGTCATAATGGAGATATGCATACGTGGTTTTATTATCGTTTTGTATACATCATTTACGATTAACCCCAACCACCGCATTTCGTCATACGTTACCCACTTTTCAATACCTCTCATCTCCCATGTTAAAATGGGAAAGCAAGCAGCATTTTATGGAAAGTTATTCATGTACTGCTTATCTCATTTCTATTGGAAAGTTGAAAACTTTGTTTTGCAGCGCATGAATTTTTTTCAAAAATTAAAAAATTGATGCTTTTTTTTTTTATGTAAGTATTTAAGTTATTTTGTTTAACTTTTATATCTATAAAAATAACAAGAAATAAATTTTACCATGGCAAGTTTTATACAATTTAACCAGAAAAAGTGTTTTAGCTTCAGATGAACCAATACATTTGAACACATTGTTTTGGTTTATTTATACACTATGAACTAGCTTTGAGAGTGAGGTAACGTAAATGGCTCTAATGTCCAACAGCTGATTAAACACATTTCTAGTGTTAAAAATTAAAGTTGACTCAAAGAACCTGTTTGAAACTTTAGAATTAAAAAATATAAATGTGTTCTTTTTTAAGTTTGTACAGAATTAATACCCTAAACGTTAGTTCTTTTCGACTTTCTAACCTCCTATTTGACCCTTTCACTGACATTGGCCCGTAAGGCACTTAGCACGATAATACGAGAGAAATAAAAAAATGTGGGAAATGCATTTTTTAAACTATAAATCAGGATAACCATTCCAATAACTGTTAAGTTGAAACAGACCACATTATTTTGTGGTCGTGTTTGGATAGCAAAATCCCGCCAATTCACTATCACATATACTTATTCTACAGGGAGTCAAAAAAAATTAGGACGTGATTGATTATATTTTATCAAAAAAGTAATTGAGCTTGATAAAAAAAGTTTTAGATATTCGAAACAAGGATGTTCTTACGCTCATTAGAAAACAAAGATCACCAAAAATTCAAATTTACTAACCATTTTATGCCTGTTCTCCGAAGGCAACCCATTATCCAGCTGTCCACGGACTGCTGCATCATGCTTTGAATATGTGTGAGTGCCTGGGAAATGAATGGGACTGGGTCATTGAAAGTAAAGAGATGTAAAATCGCGAGTTCAAAAAACAGATAGAATGGTCTGCCACAAAAATCAATAATAAATAAAATAACAAATCATGAGTATTTCAAAATAACTTGGCAATCTGGTGAAAAGGTATTAGGTATCATGGCCCCTCCATATCCAGAGTTACAACAAAATTTTATAGTGAAAAATTACTTGCAGACCCATTACTCCCGTGAGGGCAGAGACAGTTGCCTTGCAGTTCCCACAAGCAAACTGTACACCTTGAAAACAGGTTATTATAGCAACGGTCAGGAAATTTCATGACTATGGAACCATTAAGAACCGACACAACGTTTGAAGCATCAGGAAGAAGACGGACTGAAGGTACCAAGAACATTGCCGAGTGTGACAAGCTCTGAGAATGAACTAAAGTATCAGCTCAATTCTTGGGTTCATTGACAGAGCTTGTCTCACTCAAGCAATGTTAAGCTTGGGACCTGGCAGTCCTTTCTTCCTGATGCTTCAAGTTGTCAGTTCTTGGTAGGTCCGAGTCACGGAATTTCCTGACCATTGATATAATAACATGTTTTGACCCAAGATCAAAGGTTTGTTTGTGGGAAACTTGCAAGGCAAACTGTCTCTTGAATGGGTCTGCAAGTAGGTTTTAACTATAAAAGTTCGTTGTACATCTGGATATTGAGGGGCCATGATACCAATACCGTTCCACCAAGATGCCAGTTAGTTTTGAAAATACCTTGAGATTTGTTATTTTATTCATTGTTGATTTTGTATCAGACCTGCTAATCTGTTATTTTGAAACTCCGGGTTTACTATCATTTACATTTCAATGACCCATCATTTCCCAGGTATCACACATATCAAGCATTCACATTCCGTGGACAGCTGATAAATGGGTTCCTCGGCAGACAGCATAACAATGGTTAGGAATGATGAATTTCGTCGATTCTTTTTTTTCTAATTAGCTGAAAACATGCCCCCCTTGTTTAGAATATCTAAACTTTTTTTATCAGCTCCAATTAGTTTTTGGATAAATATAATTCATAACGGTCCTATTCTTTTTGACTCACACTGTAGACAATTTGCAAGAAGATCACTGTGGGCAGTGAGCTTTGTTTTACTGATAGCAAGTTATTGCTAGGGATTATGAGCACATCATCAACAAGTATTGGGCCATTACAGTCAAAGGTTGGTTTATAAAAGTGGTTTGGTAATATCAGGAGGTGTAACCATTATGGCCCACATCCAACACACAGCAGTTTGAAAGTCTCATTTATTATGACACAAGAGGCGGTTCTCGAACCACAAGTCTCGCCTGCTTTCGCGCATATCTATAAGACAGACATCAGAAAGATTGCAATTTTTGAAACAGGTGTTCCCAAAAAAGTTGTGCAAGCCAATACAGTGAGGATGCAGATATCCCCCCTCTCCCAACACCCCACCCCAACACCCTGCAACACCCCACCCCTCCCCACAAAATCCACAACCCAAATACACACCTCACCCATCCCGCAACCCCCCACCCTCCCACAACCCCAACACCCACCCACCACCCTCTCCCCAACAACCCGCAATTCCCTCACCCGTCTCCCTAATAGGACCCCCAACCACCCCTCACCACCCCACCCCCAACACCCTCAATTTCCCCACCTCCTCCCCAAAACCCCTCACCATACCGCCACCCCCCGCCCACCACCCTCACCCACCCCCCCGCCTTTCCCCCCCCACACCCTTCCCACAACCCACCCCCTTCCCAACACCACAATCCTCTTTCCCCCAACACTCCGCACCACCCCACCCCCCTCGCCTGCTTCGCGCTAGCTGTAAGACAGAGCAGCAGAAAAAATTGCCCATTGTAGAATACAGGTGGTTCCCAAAAAACAGGATTCCCCTCCGCAACACTCCACCCCCTCCCAACATCCCACAACACCCCAACATCCCACCAACCCCCACCCCTCCCCACACCCCCCACCCCCTCCCTCAAAAACCCATCCCTCCACAACCCCCGCCCCTCCTAACATCCCCCCCAACACCCCACCCCCTCGCCCCACAACCCGCAACAAACACCCCACAACACCCCACCCCTCCCCTTCCCAAAACAACCCCCCTCAACCAACCCCACCCTCCCGCCAACACCCCACCCCTCCCTCCTCACACCCCACAACACCCCACCCCCCTCTCCAACCCCCCGCACCACCCCATCCCCAACCAACCCTTCACCATCCCACCCCTAACCCCCACACCCCCGCAACCTCTTACACCCCAACGCTTAACTATGATGCACACAAAAGATGAATGGCAGACAATCTTCCATATAGCAAAGGAATTTTGCCTAGCGATGTCCGTTTTCAGCGATACAGCCATTATGCAATTAATTAGCTCATTTGCCATACCTAAGCCGCAAATATCACATACTTTTACATGCAAAAAAAGATTCGCAACACACTACCGGCTTCATGCAGTGAAGGAATTTTGTGTATGGATGTACCTTGTAACGAAAATATAGCATTACTCAGATTTTATGCATATTATTATCTCATTTTGCATACCTAACTTAGCCCAAAATATGCCCAACATCTAAATCAGGTCGAGAACTCTTTACCCGCTTCCTTCCTTACACACCAAGTTATCATTATATGCTTACGGAACTCTAGATAACTTTACACAGCCTTTTTTTTTAATTCTGCCAATTAGACAATTAAGCATATTTTAAATGGCCCCAAATGCCACTTTTGACCCTATATGATTCCCTTCAAAGATGCCTGCATAGTATTCTTTCATTCGCGCAGAATTTTGCCTATTCCGATGTCGGTTCATTCAGAGATACATAAGTACCCATATTTAATTAGCTCATTTGCATATACCTAATCCGCATAGATCACACACTTTCACTTATTCAAATTGCTAAAAGGATGTGGCCCCTGAAGGCTTTTCATGCAGTGAAGGAATTTTCTGTATCCTATGTACCGTTTTCAAATTATAGCAATTAACGCTGATTTTTGCATATTAATGAGCGCATTTGCAGATTTAATTTGCCGAAAAAAAAAAATACGACAAACATCTAATCAGTTGTGAGAACTCTCAGCCCGCTCCCTTCCACCAAGTGACATCATCATACGCCTTAACGGAAACGCCAGAAAAACTTGTACACAAGCCTTACAGGAACTGTTCATTTTCCAAATCTAATCAGAGTCGAAACTCTGATCCCCGTTCTTTCCACCAAGTACTACCATCATCGTAGCCCTTAACGAACTCCAGATAAATGCGTACAACAAGCATGTGAACAGGACGGCGGGCAACAGACAGCATGACATACAGACAGACAGGAAAAGTGATTACACTACGTCCTTCTGCGACACAGTTTCAGGCGAACAAACGAGAATAAACAAAAAATATATGGCGACACACTTTTTTGACACTAATTTGAGTATCTATGCCACTACTCTATCCTTTGTGAATTTGATGAAATTTCATTGCGGGCAATATGATTTTTTCATAAAAATCTAGTTTTTACACGTCTTTCTGGGACTAGGCAAAGAGGGCGCTCTAACATACAAATTCTGACTTTGTAGCCTATCTGGCCCATTCCCACAATATATTTTTATGATTTTTGCCGAGTTATAGCTCTTGCATGTCCCTACCTAGAAAACAGGTGTCAAAATTGTGTCGCCATTGCTTATAATTGCTCTAACAATAAGAGACCATTTGCATGGGGTCAAACACCGTGAATCAATTTCATTCTTCACATGCCTATGAACAGAATTAGCAAATCACTGATAGTGCCTTTTAACATGATACCCTCTCACATACAATCCTAGGTGTGTTTGGTAAGAAGATGCAACTGTTCAGTGGAGCTGTTTACAATCGCAAGTGATTGGCTAGGGAGTATGAGCACATATACTGCTCGTGTTAGATTATCTATTGGTTTTTCACGTGCATTATGTTTCACGAATGCACTGGGGCCTGTCAGATAATGCACGGGCGGGTCTCAGATAATGCACGGGTCATCAGATAATGCATGCGGGTCCCACAATTCACAACTTCTAGTTGCAACTAGAAATGTCGTCATCGCGTGATATCGACTTACTGCTCAATATCAAGTACATGTCTGCATCGTATATATACCCTCTACGAACTTAGTATCTACAGTCTATGGTGTCAGTCCTGACTTAGATTTATGTTTAAAAAAATTTGGTTTTCTCGGATAAAGTATTAGTTGAATTCATTCACATGCGCAGACCATTTCACATAATGTGATTTTGTACTGGCACATGTTGTCCAGTGGAATAAGACGGCCCCGACTCATGATCTTAAAGGCTGTTGGTTCGATCCCGCTGTGGCCATGTGTTGAGCACTGGGCAAGGGCACTTGACCTTACTTGCTTCGTCGACCACAAGCCGTAATTCGGTAGTGTTAGGGGGAATATTCATTCTAAGTCGCTGAAGGATTGTGCGTTGGCCGGCTCCGACCTAGGTGAAGGAAATGATTGTGACGATTTCCTGATGGCAGCGTAATAAATTATAATTGGCCAATCAGCGCTTGCTACTTGTTGTAAAAGGCGACTATATTAAATCTCATTATTATTATACTGTTCTTTCCGAAATGCATACATCTTAATTAACGGAGAACAAGCTTTTTGTACTCTCAAAGGATGATGTTACGTGATTAAATTGATCTTAAATATAAAATTCCTTATGTTATAATTTGTCAAGTTCGACAGTTGTTCACAAGTTTAGTGCTAACGTAGAGTGACGTCAGCGCGAGAAGATTTGTTGGGCGCACCAGTAAACCGCAACACGCTGGCATTAAAGCGACGGCGTTTTTACATCGCGCACAAAGATGGCATACCTGGACGCGTGCGTAAAAGCTGCGTCAATGGTATGACATCACTGCACGGAGTGAGAAATGGACTATATCATATTGCTATATAAATAGTTAGGCCCATTAAGAATTAAGTATACTTCAAGAAAGAAACCCAAAATTCACAAATAAAATGTTTTCAAGCAGACAAACAAGTCATGTTTTTGTACATCATGTCTTGCGTGGTTCTTTTAATCTAATACAGTGGGCGTTGGAATTTGTGAAGAAAGTCCATATGCATTTATATGCAAATTGTCAATGATGGGTTTGTTTTGCAAAAAAGTAAGGGGCAGTGACGAAAAGGTATCTTTCTTTTTCCAATTTCATTGAAACGAGATTTATCACGAATGGGTTTGCTTTGAAATTGCCAGGGAGGTGCGAGAAAGATTAGACACTCTAAGTGTCTTAGAGAGTCTTCTGATCTTTTTTCGCCACTTCAAGATATTTTCAAACCAAACTAATCAACAATGAATGCATCAAGGTCTTTTTGGACACTATATAGAGTATAACTTTGGATATGTTGGAGTGTAGAAGTGTTTTTAATTATTTTAAAAACTACCTCAAATTTGTCAATTCGTTAAATATTAAGTGAATTAAGATTGAAATGTGTTTTATCAAACAGTATTATGACGGATAAGGACCGCGCCTCAGTTGCATTCGACATGATAATGCACATTGACCGTATGGGTCAGTGCAGGCCGCCCTGGCCATTCGGGGTCTAGGGATGCCTTGCCATGACCCATACGGTTGGGTGCGATTATCCTGTCGAAAGCACTAGGCTAGGTCCTTAATCCTTATCATAATTCAAAAGGTAATTGGGCCATTACAGTCAAAGGGATGGTTTGATTATGTTATACTAGATAGCAGGTGATTGCTAAATTGGATATCGCAATCAATTACAAGATTGGACTTAACCCACAAATACACAATATTAACATAACCATCAGCTAGGATTATGAGCACTCATCCAACAAGGTGGTAATGGGCCATTACAGTCAAATGTGGTTGCAAAGTGTTGGTAATATACAAGGATGTCTTACATCAAAAGCCCAATATTCAACAATTCCCACTTTCATTCACATCTCTAGCAGAATCAAGTTTAAAATGTGCAATGCTTTGCTTTTGTGTACTATGTATATTCTTTGTTTTGTATCTGCTGGTTGCTCAGTCTTGCACCATGTGCGCTTTCTAGCGGATTGTGCACATTATAAGTGTCCATATAAAATGTTTCTTCTATTTCAAAATATGCATAATTCATGGTCATATTCAGAATCAGGCCCCGGAAATGCATGTAAATTAGTCAAAAGCCTAGACCAATGTCAGTGGTAGAAGTTGAGATGGCTTCCCAAATGAATTGCAGTCACTATAGTTTATTTCTCTACCTCTGGCAGTGATGTCATAACCTTGATGCAGCTTTGTAACTCGTGTCATGATATGCGGTCGTCTTGTGCTGACTTCACTGCACGGAGGTAGGGAAATGGAGTATATATGGTAAGGTATTTCAAAAACCTAATTGATGTGTATAACCTATAATTGAATCTACCAGGGATAAGGTTTAAGGGTTAACTATTAACTAGCATTTTCATAACCAAATATTATAGTGGTATATTTAATACTTAAGCTACCCTAGATCATTTCTGTGGTATCTGCGAGATAACTCATAGTATCTAATTTAGATAATGTGTGATATCTACAAGAGATTCAGAAAGTTATCTAGAGTAAAAACTAAGAAAGTTATCTACTGTAGAAGCACCAAATGTTGAGAAGACACCATTAGAGTAACTGTGGATACCACACAAATTATCTAGAGTAGACACCATGCTGTATCGAAAAGCATTTCTGGGTGAAAATTGAACTGTCAGCAGCAACACAAGCAGCTGTATCAGAAACGCATCTGGAGATGAAACTGGAAAACTGTAGCAGTGGACACAAGGAACTGTATCAGAAAAGCATCTGGGTGAATAAACCTCAGCTGTGGACACAATGGACCGTATCAGGAAAATTGTTACCTCCAAATTCATCAAGTTTTTGAACCAAAAAAAAAAACATGATGAATAGTTCACAGAGAAAGGTGCTAAAGATTGCAGTGGGTGACATGTACTGTAAGATTTCTATTCTCGGTAGGGCATATAAGCATTCAAAATAGAGCACAAAATATTAGGTGCTTACACTGAAAGTTTGCAGTTCTGGATACATCCACACATTAAAAGATAAAATGATTGGTTTGTTTACAATGTTGTAAAATTAGCTGAAGAATTTCAATCGTGCTTGATGAATTAAGTGTGACCAGATTTATTGAATAAGACAGGCTCAACATCTGAAAGGCAATACTCATGTGAAATCTATCTTACATGAACCCAGGAAGTAGGATGTATCTGAAAGGGAGACTAACTTTAGACATGGTTTAAAACCAGGGTTAGTACTACCAAGGAGGGACCTTTTTTCCTTCAAAATACTGTGGAAAGTTAATGTAACGGGTGAGAAAAATTCCTCATGGATGGCTGGAACGGCCCATCATGAGGGAATTTTCTCACCCGTACAGCACACTTTTAGAGTTGTTGTAAGAAAAAAATGGTCCCTCTTGTAGGACGAACCATGGTTAAAACCAGTATAAAGTTATTAGTCTCCCTTTCAGGATACCAGCCTCAGTGACTTTATGAAGAAAAGACAGAGATTTGCCGATACCAAGATCTATAAATGACAGGCCAAAATGAACAAAGCTCCCTGTTCAGAATTAATACTCTCCAAGTACTCTCCGTAACTTGTAATTTGGATCTGCACTGGAACTTTTGTGACATCAAATGATTTCTGGGCAAAAATGTTGATGCATGTTTCAAGATGTGAGCTTATTGCCCATCAGTATTTCATAATCCCAATGAATCCTGAACATGCATTCTGCAAAACTGTGATGCGTATTGCATATAATCTTTCATACAAGTTTATTGAATACTATTCCAAATTCCAGACAATGACACTACAATCAAAGGGTCAAAGGTACATAGGGTTCACCAGAGGTCATCTGTGTACATCAGGAGAATCATGGCCAGTGATTCTTTGACCTTTCTAAATGTGACGATGTGTACATGAGTATGCCAGGACATGAAACTTGTTTGAAAAGCAGTGAGTATGTCACGATAGTTTAACTAGAGAGGAAAATGCATTAATTGACCAATCTGAGGGCTCTGTTAATTATCATACCTGCTCCATTTTTGAAAGGCCAAAATTTCCATCAAATATTCTATGCTAATCTGGTGGCTGAGGAAGTGATTCCTATATAATGTTGAAAAAAAATAAAACTGCTGTAGTGATCAAAAGTGTCAGCCACGATTTTTGTTGAGAGAATGAAATGAAGAGCAGATAGATTTGGGTTGGTTATTTGGGTATATGCTTTAAGGGCTGGTTATGCTAAGACATACCCAGAAACCTTCAACTCCTAGTGCGCAAGTAGGTATTTCTGGATTTTCTGAGCCCTTTGATAATTCACCTTTCACAATTCCATTATAGTTACTCAAGAAGTATTTTTGCTACACCTATCATAATTATGTATATTTTGTACCCATGGCAAATTAACAGAGAGTATTAAAGGTCACATACACAACTGGAAGACAATTGCAAAATGGAAATAGCAGATGTTGTAGACCCTCTTAGGGATCTGTGGTACCTAAATGGCTGGTCATGGAGCCCTAAGACTCTATCTATGTATCCTTTGTACCATGCAAAACAGAGAGTAATAAA
>JAMKCH010067122.1:0-10238 GCA_023653785.1 Ophioderma brevispina
CCCCCCCCATTCGGGATTTTTGTTACAACAAATGGCTCAGGAGCGAGGTTAAATTAGGAAAAGTACACTGGACAATCACGGATTTTAGTCATTGTCTTTCCGTTACACATACTTTCTCACTTTCTAGGGGGATACTATTTGAACCCGTCCGCAACTACTTTGGAATGCTATACGCCTCTAATAGTTGGCCAAAACCTAACGTTTTTGCTCACGAGTTAAAACAAAGACGAAACATACATTTTATTACAAAAAATAGGTTTAACATATTATGGTCATATAAATTACGTTTCTCGAATTTTCTTGGTTGTCCCCCATCACCGGTGAATAACACACCACCATCGTCACCCGTTCACACACACGGCACCTCACCACGCAACAATTTTGTTACGGCAGCCAAATTTAGGTTTTGCTATATTATTTATCGTAGCAATAAACCAGTTTAATAATATGGATGAGTATGCCTAAATATCGACATAGACTCTCATCCAAACATTTTAGATGAACGCATGATGTGCATACTTTGGAGGCCAAAATCAAGAATGAAAACAAACGTGTGACCTTGCCACGCCTAAAATTCGCGCGATAGCCTGCAGCTGACAAAAAAAATGACACTATTATATTTAAAGCGTCCGCTCGGGCATGCAGCAGTCTAAATTTTGTACGGTCTAATACCACTATAATTTTGCCAATGCGCCATTCATGTTTTCCACATAGCCTGAGTTCTCCTGAGGTTTGCGTAACAGATTTACCGTTAATAATATCATGGATTTATATAGTATAGGTAATATATAACTCCGTGATAATTTGATTTCTTCAAAAATCATTCCGTGGACCAGATAAGGTGCACACAGCGTATTGTAACCACCACCAGACAGCATCTTGGGTACATTAAAGGTAATTTAAAAATATTTTTCCACGTGTTAATATACAATATAATTATCAAATCTTTTCCCCATCTGATACAAATTTGTCAATTTGATTGTGATTGTTTTTTTCAATTCAGTACCATGACTTCATAGATTCTTTAAAATCCCTTTTTAATTTTCACATTTGTGAAGTGATATGGTATCAGGGCCTGTGGTATAGTATTAGAATGTGAAGAAAATACATTGTACTTCTCTATCGACTAAGAGAGAAAACTCTCAAGCAGGAAATACCTTGATTGTTTGTAATTCATGAAACGAGAAAATACAATTCCCATAGTTGTGGCTATACTATATGAGAATGATGCAATATGTTTATGTTTAGCGATCATTCTAGAAAAGCTACTTGTAAACGGTGGGATTTTCAAGCGTGGCGCAATAAAGATTGCATCTAGACGGGTGTCGTTAATGTGAGACCCAATTGGACAGTGTAAGGCGATGTTTATGTACAAACAATGTATAATGCAACTGTAATATAGCCTAAAATTTAGATAATTGGAAGCTACAAACCTGTCTAAATATGTACAGAAAAATGGGTAAATATTAAAAATTTCACAAAATAAGTCATCTTCCTTGGCATAAATTAACACTTAAGTGTATAAGGGTGGGTCCACGTGGACCCAATTGTTTTTTGTACGTCATTGGTTAACAGTAAATTATTTTCGAACCCAAGTTTTTTACGTATTGCCTAAATATCAGTTGCGCATATTTGGTGGCAACAAAATTCAAATTGGCCATGGCGTTATTATTTAATTAGCCTAATTAAGGCATTCTTGGTGGCGGCTATTCAAAATTTGTTTGCCCTTAAATCGTACTGGAGTAACTTTTTTAAAATTTTGATTTCAGCAATGTAAATGTATTTTACTTTCGCCTTTATGAGCAAATTTTATGGAAAAAAGTCCTTCGGGAAAGTGTTTTTCATTTTCGGCGGGAGAATGGGTGCGCATTGCGAAAATCGGTTTTTGGACCGCCATTTGAATCTGAGAAACCGATTTTCAAGTTTTCATGGTATGTGGTCATGGCGATGTACCCCATCAATGACCCGAGTTTGGTAAAAATATTCCACCGGCAAGTGGTGTTTCGCCCCCCCCCCCTATACACAACACATGGGAGGCACAAGACCTTATACACTTAACTTAAGTGTTAAAGAACATAACCTGATCTTTCCCACTAGTGTTGGTTTCGTCTTATTTGCCTTTGTCAATTTAGAGATATAAAAATTAGTAATACACCAAAATCGGTTTGTGCCACTTTATGCATGGGCAGAGTTGCTTTGCGAGTACTGTACCCTGATTGTCTTAAGCTCAAAAGATTGCAACTTGGCAAATAAACAAAGCAAAGAGTAAAGTATGCAAAGGGAAGTCTATTTTTTGGACACATGCTTTTAGTATCAACAAAATAAGTTTAATGATTAAATATGTTCTTTTAAAAATAATAAAACCAAATACAAAATATTTATTGAATGTTTCAATGAAAACAGAGCTTTGCGTTTATACGAAATTTGTAGCTATTAATATACTTGCACAATCAAAATAAAACACCCAAACAAAGAAATGTTTAAAAATATTGTATAATCGTGTGCATTAACTAAATAATTGTTGAAGTCAATAAAAAGTTTCATTATGTTATCACCTTTTTGAAGTAAAATTGTTTAAATGTGAATAACTATATTTAACTAATTCTTCAACCGTTTTCACTCAACCAGTAAGTGGACAACTCGATTTTTTGTTCCGCCAGTAACTGGAGTTATTTCTTGATTAAAAAAGCAAGGAGTATGGAAAGCCGTTTTTTAATGTGATGTCCAAAACGGACTTATTGTATATTGAGATTAATATTGAAACGAAAAAAGTTTTCCTGTAGCATTTTTGTAATGGTCGGGTTGTAGCTGAAAAAACAGATTTCCTGAGGATGGTGGCCTCAATTTTGGTTTGATAACATAATCCTTGTACACATATTGATGACTGTGTGAAATAGCTAAGATTAAATCCAGAGACTCTGAAACAGTACCATAGGACGCTGTGTATAACAAAAATTCTGGGTCCGGTGTGAAAGTAATTATAGTCTGGCGGGAGTCACAGTCCGGGCGCCATAGACGACAACGGAATAAAGCGCGAAACTAAGGTTGCGTGAAGAGTCAACTGAATCGAGTGCCCTATTCCTTACCGTTGTAGCCGGACTATGAGTATAATTACTTCTACACCTGAATTTAATAACATGGGCGTAATTTTCTGAAGAACATCGTTTTTGTTATACACAGCGTCCTATGGTACTGTTTATACTATACACAAATATTTACTGCATAGAAACGAAAAATCCTATTGACTATTTATAATTAGTACACCAAAATTTATATTTCAAAATCTCTTATACACCCTTTAAGGCAATTTATTTGGTGGCGTGCAACCTAAATCGAGGTAAGAGACGGTTGATTGTAATAGCCAGTAGCAAGTTGACATAAGTATATATTAGCTTAACACGTAGCACGTGGAAGCAAGTATTGAATGCCTTTATCTCTGGACAATGTCCTCTTTCATATAACATTTATTGCTGATGTGAGATACACGTAATTACTACATAAGTACACATCCGTAGAGAAACTACCATGTCTAAAGCAAACACAAACCAGAAGTTATTGTGTAAATGTTTCAATAATTGGATGATCAAAGTGGCTGATACATGTGTTATGTATGAAATTATAAACTCATCACAAAATTTACATAGTTATTCAAGCTACTTTCAATGTGTTAAATACATAAATTTGTTTGAAACCATTATAACACTGTTTCGATCTCTTACATCCCGTAATTGCTAATTAGGTTAAGACGAATGACCGCAGTGCTCTTCACACTAATAAAATAAGTAGTTACTGACAATTAATTTTATTTATAACATTCGGCAATCGCCAGTCAGAACCGAATATTGCTAAATGCATTAAACTCAAGGGACGCCTCCAGAACCGCGTTAAAAGATTTATGAAAAGAAGTCCGATTTTAGATGCAGGAGGAAACTGAAGATCTCGGATTGCATCATTATACAGTATGCAATAGTGGGGCCTTTCTGATCAGGAATATAGTAGTTGGTTAATTCGAATGTGATGGCCTGAAACTCAAAACATTAAAAACTTTCTTTTATTGAAACCGTCACCGGCATTTTACTTTAAACAGGCTGACGCATAGATTTCCCAAGGATGGCGCCCTCAATTTGCTAACAAATCGTGTGTTTTACATACCGGTATACATAATGCTGTTATGAAATAGCATAGGTCAATTCGATGTCCTTCATTATAGAAAATCAGAAAAATCACAATTTTCTTATAAAATTCCGGATCCGGAATTGTTGTTATACACAGTTTATAGTAGACAAAATTGTTAACTGCATCAAAACTGGTGTTTATGTATTTCAACAACAAGTACATTCAAATTATTGGACAAAGGGGAGCGTGAGCATTGTAGTATACGCATCATGAGTTTGCTTAATGTGAATAGAATATAATCCCGAATTATATCTATTAGCCTAAATCATAGAACAATACTGTTTGTAAGGTACTCAACTTGAAAATATATCAACTATATATTACAACAAGGAATTAGCGTCGGAGACCCTAAGAATTTATTTGTCAATGTGGTTGGAGATATTATCATGATAAGATTACCGAGTATTGTGAATATTTCTAGATAACATAAATGTAGCTTTATTGATGTTTAAGCGATACTTTCTTTGCTTTCAACCAGATGGCTATTTTTTGTTCATTATTTCTAGAATGTATGAGTTCAGTAAAGTTTAATGGGAAGCAAGTAGATTTTTATCGGCGGCATAAGTGATCAATTTGAAAAATTAAACCCAAATTTCCATATGACCTAACAAAAATAGAGGTGTTGTATGCATTTATCAGCTGCACATAGTTTCAACACATTTTTTTAATTGCAGGTCATATGGTAATTTGCATTTGACCTTTGCCATTATCAATTTGAATACAGTTTTAGAGTGTGCAGATTATGTGCAAAAGAGTTGATTTGTGTTTATAGGAAACAAATTGTGTTCTATAGCATCTAGTAAGGTAATTCCTCAACCACTCGAAGATACTCAAACAAATATCGTAAATGGTAAGTTTTGAGAGCTGTTAATTATGTCGTGATTAATAGGGTCAAATGCCTTCGAGATGTCCAGAAAAATACAAGTACATGACGTTTGTAACAGTTTTATTATATGCTTCATGCATATGGGTAGTCTTAAAGTAAGGAATACCTTGAAAGGAAACAAAATTGGGATTATGCTTGGTGAAAATTCACATAATCATAAAAAAAAACATTACATACATTGTTAGGTATTTAAAAAAAATCCGAACATTCATAAAAAAAAGCACCAAAGGGAAATCGTATAACACAAGATTCAAAGTATTAGAGAATTTCATTGCAAACCAAGAAACACATGATATCATATCAAAAAAATCGATCCATAATCAAGTAATTCATTTTTAAACTAAGAATATACAGATTTAGAACAATTGTGAAATTTAGGTTTGTACATTTTCAGTCAAAAGCACACAATTTCCTGAACGTTATTTTACCGGCACCGTACTGTAGTATAGTTCAATTCACATGAAATTTTAATATAAAGTTTACTGTTCCTGGAATGTCACTGTCCAAAAGCTCTCCAATTCAATGTGCTACTGTTCTGATGCATGTCATAGTAGACCAGCGGGCAGATCCTGTGGCGCTCCCCTGGGAATAATTTATCTGAAATAAATTTTCAAAAATTACAAAAATGCAGTTCCATCATGTTCTCACGCATGTGCACATTTTCTTGAAAATGAATTAAACGTCTTCTCCAGATTCCCTTCCGACCGACAGGGGACAATGTACTTCAGATTAAAGGCCGACTCAGAGATTTCCTGAGGAGGGCGCCCTCAATTTCCCAAAAAAATTGTGTTTTTTGCATGTACATAATGCTTGTCCATATACTAATCACTGTGTGAAATTGCTAACAACTTTGTTATAAAATTCCGGATCCGGAATTTTTGTTATACACAGTATCCTATGGGACGTAATACTACACATAAATGTTTACTGCATCAAAACGAAAAATGCGATTCATCTCAAGTTTCGGAATTGTGTATTTTAGGTTACTATCTTTAGTTCTAGTTGACTATTTTTCATTATTACACAAAAAACTAATATTTCGAAATCTCTGAGTCAGACTTTAACTCTTTATGTGAATGAATCATGGTGTGCATCCGTTAGTCACTGATATTCAGGGGAAAATGGCGCCAGGAACATACGAGGTGAAATGTGTTTTTAATAATTGTTGCTTTTAATTGATTTCCTGGCAACGAGACTTGTTTTGCAGCTCAAGATCACAAACAGAATGAAGGTGATATGGTATACTATCTTTCTATCAATTAAAAACTAAAATAAAGTCGGGGCAGAAAAGTGGGTGCAGAAAAAAAGTGGGTGCAGAAAAGTGGGTGCAGAAAAGTGGAGTCACAAAATGTACCAAACCCTGGGGAACGAGGCTGTGGATCACGAAATTGCCCTTTAACACTTATAGTGCAATGGGCCAATTTAGTGCACATTTTTGCTTCTGCTATTTAAATGCCAGGACCGTTTTAGCTCTAAATCAGATCTTGTTAGTGATATGCTTCCATCGGGAGGAAACATCATGAAAAATTGGATTACGATCCGGTCACCCCTTTAGCGCGCGTGATTGGGTTTATTAAAGGAAATTACATTTTCAACTAACCTCATTTCTTGTTTGTTCTGTAAAAATTACGGCAGATGGTGTGATTGAGGTAAGTTGAACGTAGAATTATCCCCAGATTGAATGACCATCACATTCCGCGAACCTTCACGAACATCCACTCCTCCTGCAGGACATAAATAGAAATTATATACCCTATAGGTAGAACATTTTACTACTTACTTTCTACCTTTCGAAAAACTTTTACACATAAATATAACAATACACACAATGATTTTACAATCTTACTTAAGTTGCCCACTAGTGTCCAGAATTAAAGGAAGCGTTTGCAGTTCAACGATAATATGTCCTCACAGCGAAGACTCCAAAATGAAAGAAATGACAGAAATGAAAAAAAAATCCACGGAAAATATATAATCCATGGGAATCTTCTCAGTCCTGAAGATAACTTTCTCCAGCACTTCAAAACGTCGGGGTTGTCCCTCGACGCCAATAATATTCCGCAGTACAATAATCCAAGTGGTACCACCATCAGTCTGTCGCAAATATTCAATTTTAGGACCACAAACTGGAATCCTTTTTGATTCCAAAACGGGAGCTCTTTGGCTTGGAAGGCGACAGCAGGCGGTTCAGCTTTAAACTGCCTGTGGTATGCAAAATATAAGAAATCCTGGCACTATGTACTGCAAAGATCTACCATTTTTGCAGACCAAAACTGGCTATAACTACTAGCTACTGGCTACTGGTAAAATGTAACTTGCAATATCTCCTTATAGAGTATTTCACAACTAGTATTTACCAATACCTAAAATAATTATGTATTACAACATCACCATACATAAACATAGCTTAGCACTCTCCAATTGGATCTCACATAAATGACATCATCTGCATTGCATCATCTTACATTAATGACATATTGGGAAACTACCTATTTTGCAATCTGTTTTACAACATACAGCAGATGGAAAACCCCAGGCTAATTGTAGTACTTAGTTCAATCTTTGACTTGTAAACTCATGGTCTGGTCTCAATATAGCACTAGAGGAATTCCATTTTCCCCCTTCCATAATAAAGTGTTTTCCCGTGAAAATGCTTTTCTAAAGCAAAATAGAGAAATATAATAATATTTCTAATGGCAAAATGGAGGATACTATAATTGAAATTGAGTTAAATGTAATCTAAATTTGCCCTCTTAACATCAGTGCCAACGGATGTACACCATGATTCATTGACTCCAACAAATAATGGCGCTATTGATAAGTGCATCTGTAGAGGACAAAGCATTTCAGATTCTTTTTATCTGGAAATGCAGAGCCATTGTTATTGTTCATGAAGTTGAAAAGCTTTCAGATGTTATCACCGCCCAATTTAGATTCAGCTGTGCTCGTTCACAAATAAAATTAAAACTGATTTTCTATTGTGAGTTCAATAACATTTAATCATGAACAAAAGTCGTGCACAAAAATGTTACTTGGTAAGCTGTGACCTAACATCTTATTGCAGAACCAAGATCCATAACTTATTGTTAGACCTCATTTCTATTCAATTTACCAAGTTTTTAGAAGAAAATAAACGTGAAGGGTATCCAGCAACCAATGTTCAATACAATGCAACATGGTACCATATATTGCTGATATTATTTTACAAATACTGCTTTTGGAAATAATCCCAGCCATGTTCGTCATCGAAACATGCACAGGTCGAGGAATACCAATGATTTTCGATTTCTGCCAATAACGCGGTAGATTTAATAGAAATGGCCTTCGGCACGACGGTAAAATGCATACGCTATATTTAAATGGCTGAACACAGAATATCACTTTCATAGAAACAACATTCCTGATATTTGTGTTACTTACAAATATTTATAGTTTGATCTTACCCTCTGTAGTCCATTAATTTGTATAATAAAACACTGCCACTCATAGAAAGTTTTCAAGTTATGGCAAAAACTATACCATAAAGCAATAAGGACATTTTTAGTGCAAATAACACGCAAAAATACCTCCAGAATCGTAAAACGCACCCAAGTTAGGATGTGCTTTCTCAAAAGGGCAGCAATTCTGGCAAACAAGACTTTGTGAAAGGAAAGCAGCACCCCAAACTTGTTCGAGCTTAGGCTCAGGCTCATTTTGACAGCCCTCCATTGTCGTCATCTGTTTTCATTTATTTGTAAATAGTTAAAAACTGAAACTGAAAATCGCTGCAGTATTAATGAAAATGGATGGAACACCAATGATGAAACATGCGTTTCTCGGGCTTTCAACCTAAAACAAGGAGACTCCACAATTCTTAATAATGAAAAACTAGATATTTGACGTACCCAACGATGGTTGGAAGCCATTTACATCTCCTGCACATGTCGAGGATTCCGAGGACGTGCGTCTATTTCTACTCCCACACAACACAGAGAGCTGAGGATAATGACAATTAACATAACTTTAAAACGAAACAAAGAGAAGTACATCAATATGTTGGAAAATGCTACAATATTAAAGAAATACATTTGGGGAAATAGGTATTTCGCCTTAGCATCTATCTTATAACATGCAGGTATATTTACTAGTACTAGTACTACTACTACTAGTACTACTACTACTACTACTACTACTACTACTACTACTACTACTACTACTACTACTACTACTACTGCTACTGCTACTGCTACTGCTAATGCTATTTCTACTGCTACTTCTACTGCTACTCTCTACCGCTACTAGAACAACATAAAAGTAGAGATACCTGAGGTGCCAGATGCACTTCATGGTAGCGTCCGTCTTCCAGAAATCGCTTAGCAGGGCTATTAGCAGTTGGAAATTCTCCACCATTTGCACATATTTCGAGAACTTTGACTCCCATTTGCCCATCGCGACCACTGCATGCTTTGCAAGACGGCCCCACTTTATATGGCAAATCTGGAAAATCTTTTCTTCTGATGCTTTCTAATTCTCCAGTGATCCATTGAAGGACTTGAACGCCACATCGGCTCTGTACATCTGAGCTCTGCACGACCAATCTGATGAGCTGTTGCTTTATTGATCCATTATGCATCTGGAGCATGAAGTAGACGGAATTTTGCTTGAAACAAAAGATGCCACATCTGCGGTAAAGTCTTCCGCTTGTTGATGCTTCATTCTGGTTATGGTACCAGCATCGAGCCAGCAGGCGGTGGAAAATCATTTCACTTGGCACATAACCAAAGTCAAAGAAGTATTCCTCATCATCAGTGGCACTGTCCCAGCATTCATCAGGATTAGCATCGGGCAAATGTGAAGGTACGATACAGCAAGTAAACCTAGAGCAATCTGCAGGCCTAATCGGTAGCAGCATGTTGTATGACTCTAGAAATCGCGCGACCGTTGGAGCTAGGTCATGTGTATCACCAATTATTTCAGCAAGTAAATCCATACTTGCAATTCCATTTGTTTCCAGTGACTGCCATTTCTCGGCATTTTCGAGCTTACGTTCTGATAACGGCGGGAATTTTAACAAATCCTTCATGATATCAAGCAGATGCTGCGGCTCTAATATGACATATTCCTTCATGACTTCATCTTCATCTCGATATATGAGTTCTCCCGAAAAGTGACAGAATCTCAGGAAGTCACGTAGTTG
>JAMKCH010067123.1:0-12136 GCA_023653785.1 Ophioderma brevispina
AATACCGACCAGAGTTAATACCGGTATTAAGTGAATTAAGTCCGACCGTGGGGACACGAATTTAAATATTATTGATAGATCGACCGTATCCTTTTATTTGGTAATACAATAGGGACAATAAATGAATAGGATTATAACAATTGACGGATTATAACATAGGAAGGATAACTCATCATTCAACCCGCCACAAAAGGAACGGATCAACAGCGACCCTTTGATTTTCAATCCCTCTGCCGCAATCAATGATCGGCGAGCAATCATGACTGTAGATTTTTTTGAAACGAACACGTTAAAGTGTGAAAGTATATTGCATATACAACATGTTCGGCTGTCTCCGGTGTGTGTTTGTTGTTGTTTTGTTATATAAGAAGTGAATGTACATCGTTATGAATTCGGTCTTTACTGCCCAAGATGCCCCAGGGTGAAAACTAAAGGATGAAAATTTACTAAATTTGAAAGTTGGAACGGGGGGCGTCTGGATTGTTTCGTTGGGTACCATGCTAGTTCCAGGGGGTCTGAAAGTGACCTAGAACGGGACCAATCTTCAGTTAAAATATACCGCGGCCCTAATTGGACCAGCTTGGTGAAATTATACTATTTGTCGTGAAAATATAACCTAACGTTACAGCAGTATTATGACATCCTTACTGTGCTTTTAAAATATATGTCACTACTCTTATCCAGTATATACTCTCTTTTGAATTACACTTATAATGTATTATAAACATCTTACTTGTATGGCAAACTATTTTTGATAAATATTGTAAACAATTAATTTTTCACGTAATGCATTATTTACCTAATTATTTTATATTGTTTTTGCTGTAGGCCTATTCTATGCTGAACAATAAAATGAGTGAAGATTGAAGGTAATTTGCAGTTAAGATTATCACCCCTTGTAGGGGCCTGTTCAAACATGAAAAAAGATACACATTTAAAATAGCCATATACAAGAAAAAAGACACTTGTGCTACTGCAAGAAAAAAATCCACACTTAGGGTTTTTTGCTGATATATGTTTAGTAAATGTTTCCTATTTGATATTGACAACCAGTCCACAATCACAAAGGAATTTGTACCCCTAGCGGTACTATAACTTGATTTAATTGAATTTGATACCACTAGCGGTAGTCCCGCATTAATTGCAGTAGCATGGGTCAGTTCCCGAGCAAAATCCAAGAACCCCCCCCCCGGGCGTGGTGATCGGTTTCCATGGATGCGTCCATATGTTTGAGTATTGAAATTTTGCAGCTTCATCGCGTGCTGATTCGCTTATTCCGATGACCAGGAATCTTTACGCAATGAAGAAACAACCACGAACTGATAGTTTTCTGAGACCAGAAAATTCTGAATAGGATTATCATCGGAAGGACAACTTGAGAGAATATGAATAACAATTTGCAAATTCTTGGGCGGCAGATAGATCGTTCCAATACGGCAAGTGGGTCGTTGTGGTTCCTTCTATATCTTTTTCTTCCATGGATTACGAAAGGCCCAATTAACGTTCTTTGTTGTCGCGGCGTGGGATTGCAGACAAACTCAAACACTGACAACAATACCGCCATCGATTTACGACCTCCGGTGCCAGACACTCAAGTTTGCCCAATATATTGAAATCGAACCGCTATATCCAAACTTTAATAAGAAAAAAGTATTGAAGATGTGAAGATATACACTGGAATTCAACAATTGAATGAGGGACACAATAGAAGAACGCATCAATGAAGAAAAGTCTATGACCACCATATCGCCATTCTGTTTCATTGTATAATTGTATTACAAAATGTGATGTTCAGGACCGATGTAATAAAGTGTGAAAAGTATATGCGATCGTTAGCCCGGTATGAATTGTTTTGCGTTTCATAACTTCATGACTCCTAAAGATCAAAAAAGTCTTACCTTGTCTTGGCAAACTATTAGCAAACAATTTAGTTCATTCCAAGAAATGTATTGATTACAAATTGAATTTGATTAAAGACGTACCATTTGCTGTTGTTTATAAATCATTAATTACCTTTCCATATCCTATTCTTGCATCGTTTAGCATTTATGTCCTGGAATTAATGAACGGGAAATTGGCTAAATGATGGCCATTTCACTGTAAACTTGCACTTAGAAACTGTCAAGGTTTTGCTGTTTAAAAGTGGGTGTTGTACAACATGTTTCATTTTGTTGTTATAACAGGCCGTTTTAAACAAGGTTATATAAAAAAGTTTTGAAATATTTTTGGAAACAACTCACTTGCGCCTTAAAAAGGACTGTGTCAGCAAAGCTCAACTAAAAAAATGCGTTGTTAGAGCTCTAGATATATTAGCAAAAATGCTGCAGGTCCGTGCCAAAATATAGCCAACGTCCATCAGCAAACTTCCATAAATAAATTCCTAATCGGTCTTAATTTGTCAAGTGTTGTGACTTCTGGACTAGCCTGGCATAATGGTCCCAATGTTAGCAACTACCCCTTCTTCAAACAATCATTAACATATTTCTTTTTGCTAATCTAACTGAACAACACCCACCACATTCTGGCAGTCATCTTGCCGCGTCATCTTCCATGATAACGTTAAAATTGTAAACAACACCTACATGGGAAACAAACCAGCTCCTTATCAACATCGTTCATCACTCTCTACCAAAGAAAGGCGGCCTCACAAACAACTCCAAACACAGTGAATCACACTGTCAACCAATGGCCCTCTAAGATCTGCAATCCAATTGCTGCTCACAGAATCACTCCACAAAGATCCCATCTAAGAGGAAAACAGAATGGTTTTTGCAGGCAAATCAAACACTACTTCAGATTACTTGCACTCAGAAAGGGAAGAGCTTCAATTGAGTTTAAACGTCTTCAAGGATTTGACAGTGTCAACAGGGATGTATGTTGCATATGGGTGCCAACTATGGTTCCGAGGGCGACGAGACTGGCAAAGCAATTGCCATCATGTATGTTAACCCATCTAGCTTTGTGCAAGCCCACGGATGGGCCCACAGAGGAGTTCGTAACAATAAGGAATTCTCCAAGGAGATACTCTTGTCCCCTATCTCTTTGTAATCGTGGTTGATAATCCTCGGACAGAGGTCTTGACATCATGAACGACAACATGACTAACTATCAAACCCAAGCGTTCAAGACGTAAAGTCAGAATTCTCACAGACCTTGACTATGCAGAGATCTAGCTCTAAAAGGCCGATCTGATAGTGGTGCGCAAGACCTACTAACATCGCTTGAGAATATTGCGACAATGGGATGATAATCATCAAACATATCTGCACTACAGGCGTAACCAACTCAAAGAGGGTTCAGGGGACGTCGACCTGGGGGTCCTATGTGCGACAGCAAAAAAATCCGGTCAAGGAAAGGAATGTCTGTAATAAAATGCACCATTTTGGCAATCTGGTTACCTCCAATTCAACCATGCTAAAATTTCTTTAGAGCATGTGTAGACGCGTATCCTGTTATATGGATCGGAGACCTGGACCATGAAAGAAAGCGCTTACAGATAGAATGGAGACACATCCACCAGGCTCGTATGCGAGCTACAAAAACCTATCCTGTCGTGAGACTGACCAAAAGCAAAGATATATGGAGATATCCCTCCAATCTCATTTTCTGTTGCCAACGCCGGGCCACGATTTACGGGTCATTGTCATAGTCATGAGTCAAGTATTCCCAGAATCACATGTTTTGAGTTTACCGGCGCTCAAACGGGGGATTCGGTCGCTCTTAACTACATTGGTGTGATTGCTAGAGACATACAGCAGGATCAATCTGAACGCCCCACTTAATGACGGACAGGGACATTTAGCACTACATAATGAACAACATTCTCGGTGAGGCCGCTAGATAGATTAAAAATATTTATATTATTATTTGGATGTGTACGCTCCTACTGGGTGGATGGGATGGATGGTAACCACCCCCTCTCCTTTTCGGGGGAAGTAGCAAAACAAGCCCCAGTTGATGGTTACAAATGCCACAGATATGTTTGGTGTTTTATTGACGCCACAAACATATAAATACAAACACAGCTTTAATTTTGGTGACACTATCGCGACATTCTCGATCATTAAACCATTGCTATGACGTCATTTCTTTGTTTGTCTGTTGGTTATTTTAACGAATCCCACACTTTTCTGCACGATTGCGGTCACTATAGATTCGTGCAAAAAAGTGTGGATTCGTAAAAAAATAATCTTACATTTTAACAATGGAAAAGTTTCATTACATGTGGACAAAACAACAACAGAAAATAGTCATAAGCATCAAACACGTTAGAACTTTTTCTCCCTGGTTTTAGCATGCTTTGATATAACAAGTTTTTATTTCATGCTTAATTTTGTGCAATTTTGTTTTTCATCTTTTTAAGGAAAATCATTGGCTCTAATTTGGTGCCCACGTTTAAGAAAAAAACAATTGTATATGTTGGTTTAATAAATTTTGATCAAGTTAAAATAAGGTTACACCCGTCTCATTCTGTAATCGTAACCTGTTACTTCAGTACGGTGGTTTTTTCAGTTTGCCAGTGACTTAAAATCGAGCAAGCTTGGAAATGGTTCATAGTAGGCCTATACAAGTTACCATTCTATTTTATTTTTTGTTTGGTTGCCTTATCTATTTTAAATTTATTCATTACGATAATTTTCTTCTGTATAAGAGTAACAATTTAGGCCTATGCTAGACTTACAATTAATGAATTTTTTTTTCACTTAAACCGCATATGTGAAGTCATGTCATGTTTAGGTGTGTGATTAGGCTATTGTTAGAATTAAAATGTCATGAGGGTTGACATTGCCTTGGAATGTGCAAAGTAAGATAATGGTTGTTATTATGCTTCATGGTTTCCCTCATCTTGTACGTATATCATATGATAATGATTATGCCTAGGTATTTTCTGGTCTTGCGGAAACAGCAAATGCACTCGAACTTAATTATTAGTCTTCTACAAATTAGTCCTAAAAAACATCGTTTTGAGTAGTTAGTCAAATTATGTCTTAGTTATAGAGTTATAGGACTCAAATGTAGAAAGCTAACTAATTTATTTTACAATGGGGAGTACTATAGATAGGGCGCTTGACAATCTTAGGGACGCAAAGGAGATCACAAAATGTTAGGGGGAATTCAGAGAAAAATTGCCACTTTAGAATATTATGAGGAATACCCACGCAACAAAAATATAACATTATTATTTGACATTTATCTTTTAATTATGGCAAAAAGGTATCTCAGCTTCGTTTGCCCGTACCATGTTTGAAGTCAACAAAATGCTCTGTGCTACACGGAATTTTTGTTTCTTGCCCATTTCCTTTTAGATAATTTTCTCGGCAATTTATTTAATTTGACGATAAAACACTCGAAAAACATATCAAAATAGCAATGTAATGAAACGCGATTTTAAAAACCTTTGTGCCCGCCCTAGCGCATGAAGCTGAGACAAATTTTGGCCTAAAAACAGGGTGATCACGCACCTAGGGACTGCATGTTGTTTGGACATGTGTAAATGTCGTAATCCTTGGCCTTTCCGGAGGAATAGTAGAATTTTGTTCAAATCAAACTTTGCCCGTAGGCATTGGTTAAATATATTCCCAAAGTATATGAATCTCCAGTGAGATGGAATCTGAGTTCTTGAAATATTTAGTGTTGCGTATTTAAGGTAAATCAGACTCCCCCCAAGTGTTGCAAGATAACGTATATACACCCTATAAGATAGATATCCAATTGGAGTAGCAAAACAAAAAAACAAAAATAGACAAGCCCGGACAACAAGACATGCACATGCGTGCATATTATGGCCTATAGCCAATGGCACTGCAGTATAAATGCTGCATTCCTACATGCAATATGGTGGACTGAACAAATTGAGGCTTTCAGACTTCGATGGATGTGTAAAGTAAGAAATCCACAGTATTCAAAGGTTAATGCGGACACTGATTCTACATTTTGAGCAATGGTTTAGATCAGTTCAATCAGCTTTCTCGTTTAGCACGGCATCGATGTACATTCACTGTGCCAGACTCAAGCACAACTTTTAAATTTGAGTGATAAATAATTCTTTATCGAAATCCATTCTGTGTTGGAGGGAAAACACGATCACGACCAATGCAATTTTATTCCAGATGCCAAAAACATATATCCATATCGCAATGGACCGATTTCACCGCCTGTGATGATTTCGTTTACTAATAACCTAAAGAGAGCTCTGAAGCAAATGTATTAGTACGAATCCACAGGTATACAAACAACAGGTGTGTAAGAATTCCGTTTTGAAAAGGCGTGTACACGAATCTACAGTAGCAATTCAGTTTAACCAAAGTTTAACGCTCCTGATTTTACAGTATTGACTAATCTATCAATAACTGTACGAATCACAGGTACCCAATAAGAAGTGTGTAAGAATTTCGTATACAAAAGAGGTGTGTAAAACAATTCAATTGCGTATAAGCACGTTATAAAATCTGCAAAAGAATCCACAGGAGCAACATCATATGGTAATTGTGTAACAATGCTAATAAAATGCAATGGTAGTCTAGAAAGCACTCGAAGTAATTGATTCGTGCTATCCAAATCCCCTCGCTACGCTTGGGGATGCGGAAGCACGAATCAACACTTTTTGTGCAATTCTCCTTAATTAACGAATGAGCACTATTGAATTTGGTAAATAGTCCTAAAAGAAACGGTTGAACATTACTAACATAAATTTCAAGTTACGAGTTCTGGAAAAGAAGATCTAATTTGCCTAAAAATATTTATGCTATTTAATCAAAGATTCGTAAGCGAGCTTTAAATTAGAAAAGATTAACATCATTAAAAATTCTTGTAGTAATGATGTTTGGTAACAATAGAGAGTTGTGGTTCTCCTCTTTCCATTTAATAACACAAAAATGATTACCAACATGAGCTTTCGACAATCTAGCGAATGCCATCATCAGAGCGAACTAAACAGTTCAGTGGACTTTCAAGACCTGCGGTCCCTATGTTGCCGACAGCAAAAAATCCTGTCACGACGCAAAAGGAAATGCTGTAATAACCTGCACCACTTGTGGCAATCTGGTACGGGGAGGGTACTCCAATTCCACCATGCTAAAATTCTTTAGAGGCCTGTGTATAGCTTATCCTGTTATTAGGATCTGAGACCTGGACCACGAAGAAAGCGCTACAGGATAGAATGGACGGCACCTATTATACCAGACTTCTTATGCGAGTATAAACATATCCTGTCTGTGAGCAACACATTACCAAAGCAGATATATGGAGAATAATCCCTCTCCATTCTCATATTCTGTTGCCCAACGCCGGGCACGATTTTAAAGGGTCATTGTCATCGGCGATTGATCAAGTAGTCCAGACAAATCCCATGTTTTGATGTTACCAAACCGCGCTCAGAACGGGGGTCGTCGGCCCTTTAACTTCATTGACGTGATTACTCGGAGACATCCAGCAGGATCACCTGACCTCCCCAATTCATGACGCCAGGGAGCATTTGGCGCTACAACATAATGAACAACATTCTCGGCTGAGGCCGCTAGATAGATTCAAATATTATTATTTATTATTTTTATGTGTACGCTCCTACCCTGTGGTGGATGGGATGGATGGTAACCACCCCCTCTCTCCTTTTCGGGGTGAAGTAGCAAACAAGCCCAGTTGAGGTACAATCAATATGCCACAGGATATTTTTGTGTTTTTATTGACGCCACCAACATATACCATACCACACAGTTGAATTTTGGTGACATATAGCGCCATTCTTCGATCATTAAACCATTTCTATGAGTCATTTTCTATTTCTTTGTTTGTCCTGTTGGTTTATTTTTATATATCCACCTTTTCCTGCACGACATCTGCTGTACACTATAGATTCGTGCAAAAAGTGTGGATTCGTAAAAAGTAATCTACATTTTAACAATGGAAAAGTTTCATTACATGTGTACAAAACAACAAAGAAAACTATCATAAGCATCAACAACGTTAGAACTTTTTCCTTCCTTTTTTAGGCATGCTTTGTATAACATGTTCTTGTATACATGCTTACTTTTGGTGCCAATTTTGTTTTCCTTCATCTTTTTTAAGAAAATCATTTCGCTCATAATTTGGTTGCCACGTTTTAAAGAACCACAATTTGTACATATTTGGGTTAATAATTTTTGTATCAAGTTAAATAAAGGTTTACACCTGTCATTTCTGTAAATGTACCTGTTACTTCAGACTTCAGTAGTTGGTTTTTTTTTTTTCAGTTGTGCCCATTGTAACGTCAAATCGAGCAAGCTTGGAAATTGCTCATAGTACGCCTATACAAGTTACCATTACTATTTTTTTTTGTGTTGTTTTGCTTATCTTTTTAACTTTATTTCAATTAACGTAATTTTTTCTTCTGTATAATGAGTAACAATTTTAGGGCCTATGCTAGACTGCAATTTAAGATTTTTTTTTTTTTCACTTTAACCGCATCATGTGAAGTCAGGTCATTGTTTAGGTGTTGTATTAAAGGGAGGCTATTTTGTTTTAGAATCTACTTGTCATGCGCGGGTTTTACTTGCCTTTGAATGTTGCAAAGTACGATAATTGGTTGTTTTATTGATTATTTTGTTTCACTCATCTTGTACGTATATCAATAGATAAGGATTATGCCTAGGTAATATCGTTCGCTTGGCGGAAACGCAAATTGCACTGTAAATATAAATTATTCGTCTTCCTACAAATTAGTCCTAGAAAACATCGTTCTTGAGTAGCTAGTCAAAATTATGTCTTAGTTATAGAGTTATGGACCTCAAATGTAAAAGCTAACTAATTTATTTTTACAATGGAGCCCTATATATAGGGCGCTTGACAAATCTTAGGGACGCAAAGGAGGGTCACAAAATTAGGGGGACTTCAGGAAAAATTTGCCCACTTTAAAATATTCTGAGAAATTTACCCACCGCAAACAAATAACATTATATTTGACATTTTATCTTTTATTAATGGCAAAAAGGTTTATCCTCAGCTTCGTTTGCCCGATACCCTATGTTTTGAAGTCAAAAATGCTCTGTGCTAACACGAATCTTTTATTTCGTGCAATTTCCTTTTAGCTCATTTATCGGCAATTTTTTTAAATTTTGTCGAAAAACACTCGACAACATCTCAAATTTTTAGAAAAGTGGAAAAGAGGAAATTAAAAAATGAGTAGATGCGTCGAGGGAAAGGCAAAAGGGGTAGGATGGAGGTTGCACTGTAATGAACGCGATTTTTAAACCTTTGTCGCCCGCCCTCAGCGCATGAAAGCGAGACAAATTTTGGCCTAAAACAGGAAGATCCGGCACCTTAGGACTGCATTTCGTCATGTCGTAATCCTTGGCATTTTCCGGAGGAATAGTAGAATTCCAAAATCAACTTTGTCCCCTAATGGCTTGGTAAATATAGTCCAAAAGTATATATGATCTCCAGTGAGCTGATATCTGGTTTCTTGAAATATTAGTGTTGCCGTATTTCTTAGGTAAATCACTCCCGCGCCAGTGCTTTTCCAGATACGTAATATCCACCATATACAGCTATATCCATTGGGTAGCAAATAGACAAGCCCGGACAACAAGACATGCACATGCGTGCATATTATGGCCTATAGCCAATGGCACTGCAGTATAAATGCTGCATTCCTACATGCAATATGGTGGACTGAACAAATTGAGGCTTTCAGACTTCGATGGATGTGTAAAGTAAGAAATCCACAGTATTCAAAGGTTAATGCGGACACTGATTCTACATTTTGAGCAATGGTTTAGATCAGTTCAATCAGCTTTCTCGTTTAGCACGGCATCGATGTACATTCACTGTGCCAGACTCAAGCACAACTTTTAAATTTGAGTGATAAATAATTCTTTATCGAAATCCATTCTGTGTTGGAGGGAAAACACGATCACGACCAATGCAATTTTATTCCAGATGCCAAAAACATATATCCATATCGCAATGGACCGATTTCACCGCCTGTGATGATTTCGTTTACTAATAACCTAAAGAGAGCTCTGAAGCAAATGTATTAGTACGAATCCACAGGTATACAAACAACAGGTGTGTAAGAATTCCGTTTTGAAAAGGCGTGTACACGAATCTACAGTAGCAATTCAGTTTAACCAAAGTTTAACGCTCCTGATTTTACAGTATTGACTAATCTATCAATAACTGTACGAATCACAGGTACCCAATAAGAAGTGTGTAAGAATTTCGTATACAAAAGAGGTGTGTAAAACAATTCAATTGCGTATAAGCACGTTATAAAATCTGCAAAAGAATCCACAGGAGCAACATCATATGGTAATTGTGTAACAATGCTAATAAAATGCAATGGTAGTCTAGAAAGCACTCGGTATATAATCCATGGCAATCTTCTCAGTCCTGAAGATAATTTTCTCCAGCAGTTGAAGACGACGGGGTTGTCCCTCGACGACACTAATATTTTGCAGCCTATAATCCAAGAGTTACCACCAAAGTCTGCGTCGCAAAAGTCCACCTTTAGAAATCTGGAATCCTTTTTGATTCCAAAACTAAAGCTAATTTTGCCTCAAAGATGACAGCAGACAGTTCGGCTTTCAAGCTCCTGTGATATCCAAAATAAAATAAATCCTGGAACTATGTACTACCATCATTGCAGATCATAACTAGCAATAATTCCAGCTACTGGTATTTATATTTTCCAGGTAAGTTCCTCTATCTCTAATAATAATCATTACAGCATCATCATGGATAAACTTAGCCTAGCTCTGTCCAATCGAACCTCACATAAATGACATCTGCATTGCATTATCTTGCATTAATGACATCCTGGGAAACTACCTATTTTGCAATCTAGAATGATCTCAAAGCATAAACAACTTTTCTAAATTTAGCATTTTGGTAAATTCTGTTCATCTCTTGGGCCATTCTTCAGTCACATTTGAGACCTAAAACGGCAAATTTTGATTTTCAACCCAATGCTGTTTCCACTTTCGCCAGATTAGTTATTTTGTCATGAGGGGCAAATAAACTTCGGTCACGTTTGTGACCTCAGACAAAAAGGTTTTTTTTTAGAATTCAAACTTCAACTGTAAAAGTCTGTGATTATTTAAGTACTCACATTCTTTTATTTCAGAAAGACATTGGTACTTTGTCATTACAATAAAGTAACAAGCAAACTTTACTTCGTAATTAACAAATTTAAGTACGGTCACGTGTGTGACATTGGTTGTTACGTGTGTGATATCTCCATTGACTTACAACACAACATTGGTGACAATTGTTAATGTGCACCAAAAATGAAGTTGTAATAAAATATTGTGCATTTCCATATTCTCAACTATTTCAAACACTTTCATTATAATGCCATCATTAATAACTTGCAAAGAGCAATGCTACTGCAAGTTAAGTCTGCTAAATTTGGCAACTTCATCCCAAACTTTCAAAAGACACATGGAAAAGTTAAACCAGTCTTTATTAAAATTAATTGTTGTTTTCATGTTTAAACTGATCATATTCATACTTTAACTGATAATAAAGGTTAACAGCACTACCTTCTTCACTATGACCACACGTTTATGTCCTTCAAATACTTAAATGGTGAGTGCCGATGTGAAAGTAATCAGTTCTAGTAATAAAAACTTCTTTGTTTTTTTGGTCACGTGTGTGACATACCAAAGTCAATTAAAATTCTTTGTTAATTACTTGCCTATTTCCTATACATTTTTAATTTTTCAACATAATTTTGAAAATTGAAGTCAACGCCGCTACTTTAGGCAGTATTTCAAACAAAAATAAATAGCTATTCAATATAAAACTAAAGAAGCAAAATGGTGTAATAATCTCACTTTTTTATCCCAAAATATTAAACACGTTCATTTATGCAAATGAGGGTGTTTGAGTTGAACATATTTTTTAAAAATATCATGCAGGAAACTTAGAGGGATGGTTAACGTGATAATACCATTAACTTCATTTGTTATCAAAAAAGGTTTACTCTTTTGAAGAATGGCCCTCTTGCACAATCTCTATCAAGTAAATAACATCTGGTCTGATTTCAATATAGCAGGGAAATTCTTTTACAAAATACTTTTCCCGTGAAAATTTTTTCTCATGTAAAATTGAGAAATAAAATATTTTAATCACAAAATGGAGGCCAATATAACACTACCTG
>JAMKCH010067126.1:0-20631 GCA_023653785.1 Ophioderma brevispina
ACAGAGACATAGATATTACGACAGAAACATACAGGGAAGAAACAGAGACAGAGAAGTAAAAACAGACACAGACAGGGTCGAACCAGTGACAGATCCCCTAAGAATAGAAACCGAGACTTCAGAACCGAACACAGGGATAGAAACAGAGACAGAGACATTACAGAACAGAAACAGAACAGGGATAGAAATTACAGAGACATAGATTTACTACAGAACAGACAGGATAGAAAGAGAGACATTAAGAACAGAACAGACGAAGGATAGCACAGAGACAGAGACATTAAGAACAGAAACAGAGAGGGATAGAAACAGAGACCGAGACATTAAGAATAGTAAACATAGATGGATATAAACCGAGACATAGAAGGACAACAGCCAAAAGGAAAGAATAGAGAATACAGGGAGGGATAAGCAGACCAGAAGGCCAGAGACACTTGTAAATTCATGCAGTGTGTGCACACAGACACATACACAACACATGCATGCACCCACCACACACACACACACACATATGCATTATACATCTGTAATTGTACACAATTATATCTGGATATTGTTTATTATGTGCCCTGATAAAAATGATCCCTGCATGTATTTTTCCTCTTCTTTTTTCCCCTTCTTTTTTGTATTCCTTTTTTTAATTGCTCTAAGCACACCTAGGCAAAATAGAGATGATTAGTTTCAGTCTTTTCAAACTTCCTATTAAACATGAATGGTAAGTTGTTACGTGATTATATTCTAGCGAATCAGCAGCAAAAATAAATTTTCAAAAAGATTCAAATGTTGCAACTGAAGGTTGCTTTTGTGTTGGGTAAAAGTAGCCTGCCTATGAAACCACTCGATATTTTGTGATCTATTAAAGGTGCAACGAGAGATTTCAATAGCAGGTGTCGCTCAAAAATGTGAAAAATCTGAATGTTTGCACTAGTGTAAAGCTTTCAATCAAACAAACCCCATCTGAAAGGATTTAGCTTAGAAATGTTTCTTTGTACAAATTGTAAATTTCTAATTTTGTATAGAGCAAATACAAATTCAGCCAATGTTTTTACATGAAATATCAGCAAATCACAGTCACTTTTTTACCATCTTTAAAAACATGTCTGTAGCCCAAACAAGTTTAAGAAATCTATTGAATGTCCTAAGCGCATAGGAACTTACTATATTTGGTTGCCTCAAAATCTCTCGTTGCACCTTTATCATCTCCAAGAAGAGCTGTTTTCATCTGTTTTATTTTGAAGTCTGCTGTACTCTTTCTGAATGCACAATACCATTGAATTCTCTTGGGGGGATATTTGCACACCATCAACTATAGAAGATCATCTATACTCGTTTTTAAAAAAAGAGACAGAAAGAATCGCTTAGTTTGTAAGAACAGCAGCTTCGGAAGCGCTCGTTAGCGCGCCAACCCTAATCCTTTGCGCGTGACATTTAAGCGACGGTAATGGCGTGTTTGACTCCATTTTCTTCTTTGTCCGCCTGGAAGGTAACATCGGTCAAGTGTATCACACAGCTAATAGTGCTAGGAGAGTACACGGTCACGAACGTACACAACTTCAATGTAGAGGAGCAGATCTCAAGTCAAAATGCACTGAACCGGAAAGATGAGTACATATAGGATTTTTTTGATAAAATCAATGAAAGATAACTATGAAGTCCCCCCAAAAGTTTTTTACAAGGTATTTAACACACTGGGCGAAAGGGGTAAAGGTCCGGAGAGATGGGGTTATGAAAAAGGGGAGGGAGGGAAGGAGGGGGGGGGAGTGGGCTGTGGGTAGGAGACTAAAAGAGTCGTCGGTAATACCATTTGAAAACATAGGCTGAATTAACATAAATTTGCATATACTTTTTAAACCTTAGACTTGTACAAAGATTGCTCTAACTCAAAGACTGAAGTAATCTTTCAACATGCAACTTGTTGCACTTTGTAGCCAATATTCAAGAAATTCAAACGACATAACCTTTTATATTTGCAAATCCATCGCTCTTAGGTCGAAATTTGTCATAATTTATTCCTGATTTATCTATTTTCATATATTACCTACCTCGCATTGTTCCATCATAAAACGAATTTATCTTTTTATTGACTTGCAACCCTAATCTTCATAAACTATGACTCCTAATTACCTTACAGTTCAAGTTTAACCGCCCTGCGATCAAATTTTTTCAGAAAATTTACCAAATCAAAACGCCAGTCTCAAATGACTGATTCAACGCAGTGCATGGGAATTGCCACACTGGTAATTGATAAAAAGTTCCCTGGTTAGCCAACCATTGGGAGATCAAGCGCTGGTCCCCGTCCCTCGTGAGTTCGTATACAATGGTAGAATACACGTAATGCTCGAATATCCGTGGTGACTTTGTTCAATCCTGTTGAATGGAATCATTTTTTTTAGTTAGAAATGTCATATCATCGAAATAAAATATTAATTAATATGCTCAGTTTATGAGACTATTTTCTTAAATACATCAATTTCCTTTTTTTTTAATTAACAGTTATTTTCAGACACAATATCACGAATTCCTATCGGATTCCTTTATGCTTAGTAGTTTTCTATAGCTTGGTTTGTGGCAGTCATTGAAAAAAAAAATAAAGCTTCTTGCTCCGTTCGCAATTTATTAGCTACTAACATGTTTAATATATTTCGTAATTTTGAATTTTTAGGAATTAACTTTTTCCTAGTAAAAATGGCAGTTCTGAAAGGAACTTGGTAGACAATTTTTTCCACGTTGGTAATATTTGTTTTTTCCACACTTGATCAAAGTTTTCATGAAATAATGGTTATTTATTAAAACAGCAAATACACTGCAAAAATGACTCATAAGTAAGAAGGAAAATACTGCAACCAATAAAAATTAGAAAAAAGGCCAATATTGTAAATTTATGTCCAATTTTCAGACCTGTTTTTTATAAATGGATCTCTTCAAATTCCATAAAAAGACGATTAGTTTCAGCAATTCTCCGTATATTTTAACAGCACCTGTAATTTGATCTAAAATAATCAAAAATCTATAACAAAAATAAAAAAAATAATATAATTTACTTTTTTATTTGGTTTATTTTTGGTTGATATTTGTGGATAGCCCTATTAAGTTTTTAAGTGTTCGTCAGTGCAAATGATGTTTAATTTCAGTGAAACGATTGGCTGACGTAATTTTTGATGAAGATGGGTGGTCCTAATATTACACTGTGATTTAGCTCCATGTTAAACATTGTGGTGTTATTCATTTGATTTAGTCCCTAACAAACATTCACACTCTCTGTAGGAACTCGCCAAATATACTATTTTAAGTACTTTGATTAATTTCATTTTTTTAGATTATATACTGGGAATTATTGCAGGAATTTGTTTATCCAGAATTGCAGACAACGAAAATAGTCTGTAAAATTACGATATTTTAAATTACCGTGTATGTTAATGAACTTGAAGCTAAATAACGTGGAGTCCTATTTCTTTGTTTGTGGTTTCGTTGCTTTTCTTTCGTCAACTGTCCTCTTTTAAAATGTTTTTCCTTTCCGTTATTACTATAACTTAATACAATTGAAGAAGAAATCTCTCATATCACCTTTAAATAAAACTAAAACAACGAAAAAACGCCACTGCCCATTCCACTTAAATCGATTAGCCGCGGGTTTTGCTCATATCAAATAATTTTGTCACACAACTTTGACACAATTCGAATCATCAAATTTTATTAAATTTGATGAGTTTGATACCATATTAGTTTAAGGAAATATGTCAAGATTTTTGTCAAGCTCAGTTTGACTTAATTCATAAAATTATGTACATCCTCACGATTCCCGAAAAATAATAAATTTGATGTAAACATTAACACAATAAGGCATTTTAATTTTTGTTTTTTGACATACGAATAAACGGCGGATTTTTTCGCCACGGCTTCACTTTCATCAAAAGCGCCCAATTTGCTCGCCTCGTGACGTCAAAGTGATGACCAAAAATCGTGTTGACCTCGAATTGTTATTGCTTGTCAACTGTATATTGATGGATTAATAAAGTCAATAATAAATTTGAAAATATTTTCCAGAATGACATATTTTTGTTTCTATTTCGTTTGTGTTTTTAATTATTATGATATAAAAACACATCGATCGCAGTTATAGAAAAGTTGCAACACTGTCGATATGATGGCCACAACGACGTACAATTATGGATGGTCATCACTTGACGTCACCCATTTATGCCTTGCGATGTGATTTGTCTACTCGGTTTTTCGCGTAAGCTATTGGGCTGAAAATTAAAAGGACAAACTACAAATGTTGACAATTTTCACTTCTTTTGATTTAGATTTACTATACTTACTTAAGCTTTCATCCATAACCAAATTTTTCCAAATATTCCACGAATCATGACATATTTCATTTAAAAAATGTTTAAAAATGACACTATTAATTAAAATTTAGATTTGTTTCTCCATTTGAATTTCCAAACATTTCGAGAGCACATAAGACTCTTTTCCCTTAAAGGTGTACCACTAAAGATTTTCACTATCGTTCTGTTGGCTTCGTTAGAAATAAGGAAAATCACTGATTTTCAATTTTTACAAATGTAAAGTTAATAGCCCCAATAAGCTCCCTATATGAAAGGAGTACTCTTTTTTTTTTAGTACAAACATTGTGAACTTTCATGTTCTTTTGCGCAAATACAAAATTTCGACCTATTGAGACAGTGTCGTACTGAGGCAGTCAATCCATAGTGGGCAAATTATTCCAATTCTTCCCGCCAGAGGGACAAAATTCGTAAGTCGACGGTCCCGGTGATTTGCTCCAATTAAGTCTGAATGGGACAAAAGCGCGCGGTGATCGCGAAAATTAATATTGCCAAACTTACTTTATTTTGCCCAAATTTGGAGTGAAATTGGTTGCCATTCCCCCAAAAGATGGATAAAAAATGCTCACATTTTGGGCCTATCGTCCCGCTTTTTCGGCCCGAGGGGCCTTGCCCCCCTCCCCCTGCCCACCCCGGTCGGTACGCCACTGATTTTACATTTTAAAATATAAGCAACTACAAATGACGATGCTAATCCTCACTGGAGAACATTCAACAGTTCATAAACGTGTTTTTAGTATTAGTAGATTTTATAAATATAATTAATCTCGTTCACTGAATAATACCACTTTGCTATAAACTACAGTGTGTAACGTGCTTTTACGTAATCACGAAAATCAGCGTGAAGGAGATTAAGATCCCGATTATCCGCTTTGAAAATGGAATAGTATAGGTTTTTTCCAGTTTAGTTTTGACAACTTTTTTCATTAAATTTCATATCTCGTAAGTTATTTTTCTTCCCATGCAACACACCGAACATTTCTTTGTTAAAGCAATTTCGTCTTTGGTCATTAATAAGTTAAGCATTGATGAATAAAATTAACGTTTGTTCATGCAAATTTCGTCAAGACCATTTAATTTCTCGTACCATGGGTCTCATCAAATTACAAAGCAACTTTCGCCTTGGTCATTAAGTTCACTTTTAACTCAGTATAGTTCGTCTCGTTGGCAGTATGTATAGGCCATGAAAGGTAGGCCTGTAACATTAGCAAAATTTATCATTTGTTTTTTCGGCTTTCCCTTTGTTTATATATACCAAGCACACAGAATCCGATCAGATTTAGGAAAGTTAAAAAAGATAAAGAAATTAAAAATAATGATACAACAGAAGAAAGATCAATGATGTGCAAGCAACTATGAAACCACAGCTTAACCGGCACCATGAGGTGGACACGCACGACAACTATAGGTGAAAGAACGAAAGTACCGTAATAGGTCCGATTTTGCAAATTTGCTGATGTTGTAGGCCTACTCTTAGCCCCGGCCTCTACACAACACACCACCGAGACGAAATATACTTGAGATAAATGTGAAATTTAATGACCAAAGACGAAATTGGTTTTTGTACATTCAGATGTATGGGCCAATGGGTGAGACCAAATTCAATTTGATTTTGACGAATGGAAAAATAAAGTTTATGTTATTGATCAAATGTTTAATATAATCACTCAAAGACAAACTTTTTATAAACAAACGCACATTCCCGTTTTCTTGGGAACCGAAAACCAACTTAACTATATATGAAATTAATGAAAAATGTTTCAAACTAACTGGAAAACCTATACTGTGTGTAATAGCAAGTAACTCAAATTACACAAGATATGTCATACTATTCGAATGTTGTAAATCACTAAAACATGTTTTAGTAAGTTGACACTTTTCTGTGTTCCTCCTTTTCTATGGTTGTCAAGACTAACACACACATCTCTACATTAAATACGTTTTTATACTAAACGATGTCAATCATGAGTTTTTAGTTTTTGAAATATTTTTGACTAATTGAGAACGAAATGTGTGAAAGGTTTGTAATTATTGCTAACATATATATTTATGTCGACATAAGAATTAAGATTTATATATCTTCCTACATACCTTTAATAAAAACAAACTTACATTTTTCATACTAATCATTTTTTTGTTTCTTATTGCTATAACTCACGCTCAATACGGTATTATACAAAATCAAATTCTTAAGAAGCAGGTTTGCTTGAAGTATGTACATTAGTACATAACCAAAGGTAATGACACATTTTCCTTAGCACACATTATAAAAATGTAACAACATGTTAAAGGAACAAACCAGAAAACACGAATGAAGTCTTTCCTTCGACTCCTCTCTGGCAAATTAGAAAGGAGCCTAAAATATTGAACATTTGCTCTCAACTGTCAGACCGATAACGTTTTTATATACAAACAAATCAACCTTTTTCACCCCCACCACGAAAGGATGTTCGTTTAAATGGACTTCGTTTGACTATTTCTTTGTGTGCTATAAAATTCGGCCCTTAACATTAATAATTAAGCCACGGACCAGTACGAATGGTTTACATGCAAAATTTATACAGTCGGATTACGTGTATTTTCTTGCATTTAGTTGTGTAATCTAAGGCCATTGGAATAAAACACTCTCCGATTGTTTTATTACCAAATACCTGTACCTGGGATTACTCACAAAGAACTTAAAATTGTTTTTAACTAACTATTTTTTCTTTCAGGTGATGACAAACATATAAAATCAAACATATTGACCGAAATTTAGGGCTTTTTCTTATAGGGCGCCAGTCTTCTTCAAGGGCAATGACAGGCTGTGGGTAGAGGTAATTGTTAGTTAATATATTATATTTAACCATTATGCGATGGGCCTAACTTTATTCTGTATTAATTATACCTTTATTCACATTCGAACCCTTACTTTCGCTCCCGCATGGAGTGCAATAATTCGATGCTTTTGAACATCATAAATTGGAATGCTGGATCTTTTTTTATTTTAATCTTAAAAACACCTCATCGAGCGATATCTAGCACTCTCACAAGTCACTAAATCAAAAACAGTATGAATCGCATTATTCTTTATTAACGACATACGTCTTCTTTAAATTAATAACATAACAAATTAATGTTACATGTTTTCATTCAAGGCGCACATTCAAATCCTATACGACAAAACGTGCATTATATTACACACCTTTTTTTTTTTGCCAGGCTGTATGGACGGCTGCCCGCAGCTGGGGTTTCTACGTCACAATAGTCTTCTCTCGATGACACGTATGCATTATGATGACAATGGTTGAATGTTGCGGCCCACACGTGGCTATTGAAAGAACCCAGGCTGCATTGTCCCAGTATGTATCTTGAACGAATTTTCAACCAAATACAACCGTTATTTTGTAATGTGAATCATTGGTTTTTATTGAAGTCAAAGAAAACACATGTTACTACTGCTGTGGCGGTGTAAATTAGTTCATAGAATTCCTTGCAGTCCCAATTTCCACCGTGATTAGGAGTGTTTTGACGAGAATCATACACATAGTTGGTCAATTGTTTTAAAAAATAAAATTTGCATATTTATTCAAAAATCACACCAATGCACAGTTAGTCAACAAACAGTTTTTTGTTTAGATACATCAATCACTTGCCTTCAAAAACCACAAAAATAACAACGATACAATTTTTATTTGTTGTTACAAAAACAAAACCCCGGAAAAATAACAGTAGTGTGCAAACCAAAAATCATGGCAAATTTTTATGTTAATTAGGTCATAACTCTAACCACTGATGCAAAATCCTTGGTAAAAAACGTTTCCAGACATCTTATATTTTAACATTAATTTAAGCCAGAAAAATCCTATAGTACTCCAAATGGCGGGTTTTTGCTTAACGGAGCGACTTTCGTCTTTAGATCTGCTCCCTATTAGTATGCCCATGAATTGAAATTGCAATTCCAAATAAATAAACATGCAATGATTCAAGTCCGATATTCCTAGCCCCGTTCACTCCTAGCCCGACAATCATACATCCTTGCCTAGACCAGTCTCACCTTCAATCCTAGACTCAAGCTACCGTCCCCAGTTACCTGCCCAAGTTACTGCCTATTCTTACCAAATGAACCCCAAGAAAACTTTATACACATAAGTAAATGCTGAATATATCCATTAAACTTGTAAGTACTAGAAATTTCTCTTTTTAGAAAGTAGGGAATCATGTAGCGAAAGTATTAACGAAGTACGAGTGAATTTTGTGAACCCCAGAGCTTATACCATGTTGTGACGTAAATCATGTAATAGTCTCATATTACGCGTCGTTGTTTAATCATGATATGATGCCGCTGGGCAGACGGTAGGGGAGCCTCCACTCAATTTATGTTCGCTCAATCGTACACTCTAAATGTCCTACAGTTGATACTAGCTTTCTGGCTGGTTTTCAGAATTCTGGAGATGAATGAGAAATATTGAAAACTACTGTTTACACAAGAAGCGCAGAGATCGAGAATCATTTCTTGATCGTCATATACTATACATTAGCTTTGAACCCACTAGTCTTAAACGCAGCTCTCGATAATGTACAAGGGGCGTTTGTTGTGCGGACTATGATTACGTGTTTTGCCTATGAGAGGTTTCCCGGTGGCACTAAAATGAATTTGGGCGAGAAGGACTTGGGAAGGTCTTCAGAGCCGCTGTGTGCTGTAAAGGTAGATTGAAGTGACCTAGCGCCAAAATCATTCACTTAGAGCCTTACATATGAACGATCAAAGTTTTGGTTTTTAATTTTATTTCACAAAAGCAGCAACTTAACAACTGAAATTGTCCGCAGTCACTCAATCTACCTTTACAGGCAACCAGCGGCTCTGAAGACCTTCCCAAGTACCCTTTCGCCCGAAATTCAATTTTTTAGTGCCACCGGGGGGGAAAAAAAACAAAAACACCTTCTCATTAGCAATAACACGTTAATCATATTCCGCAAACAACAAAACGCCCCTTGTAGCCTTATCGAGAGGGGCTTTGCGCTTAAGACTAGTGGGTTCAAATGGCTAATGTAAAAAAATAGTATTGAACGATCAAGAAATGCTTCTCGATTGCTATGCGCTTCCTTTGTGTAAACATATTTTCAATATTCTTCATCTTCAGAATTCTTGAAACCAGCCGAAAGTAGTATCAACTGTGGACATTTAGAGGTGGTACGATTGAGCGAACTGAATTGATTGGGGTTCCCCGTAACGTCCGCCAACGGCATGATTAAAACAACGACGCGTATATGAGACTATTTTAACATGATTTACGTCACAACATGGTATCAAGCTTCTGTGTTCATCACAAATTCACTCGTACTTTCGTATAACTTTCGCGACATGATTCCTTTTCTAACGATACATTTTCTAGTAATAAAAGTTTCAGTGGGATCTATCCCATTGTTTACTAATATTTTATAAACTTTTCTTGGGTCATTTGGTAAGAATCGCAGTAACTTGGGCAGTAAACCGGGGACGGTAGCTTGAGTCTAGGATTGAAGTTAAGACTGAGTCTAGGGCAAGGATGTATGATTTGTCGGCTAGGAACGTGAACGGGGCTAGGAATACGGACTTGCAATCATTGCTGTTTATTTCTTTTGGACTTGGCAATTTAAATCATGGGCAGTACTTAATAGTGGAGCAGATCTAAAGCCGAAAGTCGCTCCGTTAAGCAAAACCCGCATTTGGAGTACATATAGGATTTTTCTGGCTTCAATTAAGTTAAATTATAAGATTGTCTGGAAAAGTTTTTTACACGGCCTTTTGCATCATGGGTTTCGAGTTTGACCTAATTAACATAAATTTTGCATGATTTTTTGTTTGCACACTATGTTTCTTTTTCCGGGTTTATCAACAATATAAATCTTGTATCGTTGTTATTTTTGGTTGTTTTTTGAAGGCCAAGTGATGTGATGTTCTAAACACAACCCTTGTTTGTGACTAAATGTTGGCATTCAGGTGTGTATTTTTAAATAAATTATGCAATTTTTTATTTTTTAAACAATTGGCCAAACTTTGTTGCTTTCATCATCGTCCAACTCATAATCACTTGGAAATTTGGACCAATGTATTCTATGAACTAATTTACATATACAACAATTTCACACCATCCCCCCGACCTCCATTACCATTTTGACTTTTCAATAAACCAATGAAGTTACATTACACAATTCCAAATAAACAGGCTTTTGTATTTGGTTGAAAATTCGTTCCAAGATACTACGTGCGACGATGCAGAATACAGCCTGTGTTCTTTCAAAAGCCACGGTGTGGGCCGCAACTTTCTCCATTGTCTCATAATGCGTACGTGTCAAGAGAGAATACTAATTGTGAACGTATAAAACCCAAACTGCGGGCAGCCGTCCATACAGCCGGTGGCAAAAACATAGGTGTGATAATTAGTAAATGCACGTTTTGTCGTCTTGGATTTGAAATGTGCCGCCTTTATAGAAACAGGGTTAACATTAATTTTGTTATTTTTATAATTAAAGAATAACGTATGTCGTTAAATAAAGAAGAAATGCGATTCATACTGTTTTGATTTTGGCTTGTGGAAGATTGCTTAGATATCGCTCGATTGAGTGTTTTTAAGATAAAATAAAAAAAGAGTCCCAGCATTCCATATTAGATGTTTCAAAAGCACTAAATTATTGCATCCATGCGGGAGCGAAGTACGGGTTCTAATTTTGAATAAGGGGTATATATTAATACAGAATAACGTTAGGGCCATCAGCATACTGTAATATATATATTAACTAACAATCCCGCAACCCACAGCCTTTTTCATTGCCCTTGAAGGATGACTGGCTCCATATAACCGCCCTTAAAATTTTCGGTCAATTGTTTTGATTTTATATGTTTTCCATCACCTGAAATGAAACAGAGTATAAAATCAGTTTCGTTTCTTCTTTGTGTGAGTAAACAGGGTATTTGGTAATACGCAATCCGGAGTGGTTTTTTCCAATGGCTTAGATTACACACTAAATGCAAGAAAATACACGTCATCAGACTTTGTATAAATTGCCTGTTAACCATTCATACTGTCCTTGGCTTAATTATTAATGTTAAGGGCCGAATCCTATAGTAACAAAGCACTATCTCAACGAAGTCCTTTACGAAAGATCCTTTCCGTGGTGGGTGGCACAAGGTTATTTTGTTTGGTCTATACAAACGTTATCGCTGACCGTTTGAGAGCCAAAGATGTTCAATAATTTTAGGCTTCCTTTCTAATTGGGCCAGAGAGGATGAAAGACTTCATTTTGTTTTCTGGTTTGTTCCTTTTCAAAAAACATGTTTGTTACTTTTTATAATGTTCTAAGAAAATGTTCATTACCTTTGGTTTGTCTAATGTCCATAATTCAACAAATTCTTCTTAGAATTTGATTTTGTATACATACCGTATTCGTGATTTCTAGCAAATTAAGAAACAAAAATGACTTAGTATGAAAAATGTAAGTTTGTTTTATTAAATATGTATGCAGGAAAGAAATCAAATCTTAATTCTTATTCGCAAAAATCATGTTTACAATAATTACCACAACCTTTCACATCTTTCTCTAATTTAGTCAAAATATTAAAACTAAACTCATTGAATGACATCGTTTCTAATAAAACATATTTTAATGTAGATATGTGTGTGTTTAGTCTTGAACATAGAAAACGGAAAACAGAAAAGTGGTCAAATTACTAAACAGTTTTTATAGTGACTTACAACATTCTATAGTAATGACATGATCTCTTGTAATTTGAGTTACTTTATAATTACACTAGTATAGGTTTTTCCAGTTAGTTTGAAACAGTTTTCAATATATTTCATATCTCGTTAAGTTGGTTTTCTTCCAGACAACGGGAATGTGCGTTCTCGTTTATAACAATTTTCGTCTTTGATTATATATTAAACATTTGATTCAATAACATTACTTTATTTTTCATTCGGTCAAAATCATTGCATTTGGTCTCACCCATGGCCGATCCATCTGAATGTACAAACCAATTTCCGTCTTTGGTCATTTAATTTACATTTATCTCAGTATATATTTCTTCTCTTGTGGTGTTTTGTATAGGCCCGTGGCTAAGAGTTAGTCCACAACATCGCAAAATTTTTATCATAATCTACCTATTTCCTTTCTTTCTTTCTTTCACCTATTTTTCTTTCTTTCACCCATCATTTTTCGTTTTCATCTTTTTTTCATACTTCCTTTACATCATTTATCTTTCTTTCTTTTGTATCATTATTTTTATTTCTTTAATTCTTTTTTACTTTCGCTAATCTTGATCTGTATTTCTTCTGTGCTTGGTATATAAAAAACAAGGAGACGAACAAATATATAAATTTTGCTGATTTACAGGCCTACCTTTTCATGCCTATACACCTACTGCACCCGAGACGAACTATACCTGAGTTAAAAGTGAAAATTAATATTACCAAAGGCGAAATGCTTTGTACTTCTGATGCTGACCCGTGGATACGACGCAATTAAATTGGTCTTGACGAAATTGCATGAAACTAAACGTTAATTTTATTCATCAAATGCTTAATATAATGACCAAAGAGAAATGCTTTTAACAAATTGCACATTTTCGGTTTCAGGGACGACAATACTTAACGAGATATGAAAGATAATGAAAAAAGTTTTAAACTAACTGGAAACCTATACTATTTCATTTTCCAATCGGAATAATTCGGGACTCTTAACTTCCTCACAGAGGTTTCGTGATAGGTAAGCCACGTTCACACTGTAGTTTATAGCCATATTATTCAGTGAACGCTAATTAATTATATTGATAACATCTACTAATACTAAAAACCACGTTTTATGACTGTTGACCTGTTCTCCCATGTGAGATCGCCATCTGGCAATTTGTTTATTTGCTTATATTTAAAATGGAGCCATCAGTGGCGTATACCGACCGGGGGGCAGGGGGAGGGGGGGCCAGTTGCCCGCCTCTGGCTCGAAAAAGAGCGGGACGATATGGGCCAAAGGAGCATTTTTGTTTATCCATCTTTTTCCGGGGATTGCACCATTCTCCAAATGTGGTCAAAATTTAAAGTAAGTTTGGCAATTTTCGCGATCTACGCTCGCTTTTTGGTCCCATTCAGACTTAATTGGAGCAAATCCCCGGACATTTATAATTTGTCCCCTCTGGCGGGACGACTTGGGAATTTGCCCCCCTCTGGATTGACTGCTCAGTACGCCACTAATAACATAAGGTCAATTTTGTATTGCGCCAATAAAGAAATTACAAATTTCACATGTTTGTACTAAAAATAAGAGTAATCCTTTTCATTAAATGTATGAGGAAAAGATATAAAATCTTAATTCTTATGTCGCAAAAATCATGCTTAGCAATAATTACAAACCTTTTCACATTCTTTCTCTAATTTAGTCAAAATATTTAAAACTAAAGCTCATTGATTGACATCGTTTAGTAATAAAACAGTATTTGTTTAGTCTTGAACATAGAAAAGGAAAACAGAAAGTTTTATAGTGATTACAACATTCGAATAGTAATGACATGATCTATGTGTAATTTGAGTTTACTTTATAATTACACTAGTATAGGTTTTCTCAGTTAGTTTAAAACATTTTTCATTATATTTCATATCTCGTTAAGTTGGTTTTCGTCCCAAGAAAGCGGGAATGTGCGTTTGTTTATAACAATTTCGTCTTTGATTAATTATATTAAACATTTGATCAATAACATTAACTTTATTTTCATTCGTCAAAATCAATTGAATTTGGTCTCACCCATGACCCATCATCTGAATGTACAAACCAATTTCGTCTTTGGTCATTTAATTTCAAATTTATCTCAGTGTATTTCGTCTCTTGTGGTGTGTGTATAGGCCGTGGCTAAGAGTTAGGCCTACAGCATCAGCAAAATTTATCATAATCTACCTATTTACTTTCTTTCTTTCTTTCACCTCTTTTTCTTTCTTTCACCTCATTTTGCCGTTTCATCTTTTTTTTTTACTTTCTTTCACATCATTTATCTTTCTTTCTTTTGTATCATTATTTTTATTTCTTTATTCTTTTTACTTTCCTAATCTTGATCTGTATTCTTTGTGCTTGGTATATAAACAAAGGAAAAGACGAAAAAATATGATAAATTTTGCTGATGTTACAGGCCTACCTTTTAGTCATGGCCTATACATACTGCACACGAGACGAACTATACTGAGTTAAAAGTGAAATTATATGACCAAAGGCGAAATTGCTTTGTACATTCTGATGATGACCCATGGATACGACGAAATTAAATTGGTCTTGACGAAATTGCATGAAACTAAACGTTAATTTTATTCATCAAATGCTTAATATAATGACCAAAGAGAAATGCTTTTAACAAATTGCACATTTTCGGTTTCAGGGACGACAATACTTAACGAGATATGAAAGATAATGAAAAAAGTTTTAAACTAACTGGAAACCTATACTATTTCATTTTCCAATCGGAATAATTCGGGACTCTTAACTTCCTCACAGAGGTTTCGTGATAGGTAAGCCACGTTCACACTGTAGTTTATAGCCATATTATTCAGTGAACGCTAATTAATTATATTGATAACATCTACTAATACTAAAAACCACGTTTTATGACTGTTGACCTGTTCTCCCATGTGAGATCGCCATCTGGCAATTTGTTTATTTGCTTATATTTAAAATGGAGCCATCAGTGGCGTATACCGACCGGGGGGCAGGGGGAGGGGGGGCCAGTTGCCCGCCTCTGGCTCGAAAAAGAGCGGGACGATATGGGCCAAAGGAGCATTTTTGTTTATCCATCTTTTTCCGGGGATTGCACCATTCTCCAAATGTGGTCAAAATTTAAAGTAAGTTTGGCAATTTTCGCGATCTACGCTCGCTTTTTGGTCCCATTCAGACTTAATTGGAGCAAATCCCCGGACATTTATAATTTGTCCCCTCTGGCGGGACGACTTGGGAATTTGCCCCCCTCTGGATTGACTGCTCAGTACGCCACTAATAACATAAGGTCAATTTTGTATTGCGCCAATAAAGAAATTACAAATTTCACATGTTTGTACTAAAAATAAGAGTAATCCTTTTCATATAGGGATATTATTGGGGCTATTAACTTTACATTGTACAAATGAAAATCAGTGATTCCTTATTTCTAACGACAGCTGATACGTGAACTCTTTCGTTACAACAACACCTTTAAGGAAAATAGTACTCTCTGTGCTCTCGAATGTTGAAATTCAAATGAGACAATCTCAATTTAAATTTAATATTTGTCATTTTTAAATGAAATTCATGAATTTCTGAATATTGGAAAATTTGTATGGATGGAAAGCTTAAGTAACTTAATTCCATATAAATCAAAATAAGTTGAAAATGTCCACATTTGTTGAGTTTTTTTTGCCCTTTTAATTTTCCGCCGCCGGCATAGCTTCCTCGAAAACGATCCGACAAATCCACATCGCAGGTAAATGGTTTCGTCAAAGTGATGACCATCCATAATTTACGTCGTTGTGGTCCCATCAGAATCCGCCGTGTTGCCACTTCCTATACTGGGATCGATGTGTTTTTATATCAATAATAATTAAAAAACCACAACGAAATGAAACAAAATATGTCATATCTGTCTTATTTCTCAAGTTTTATTAAACTTTCATTTAATCCATCAATATTACAAGTGACACACTAACAATTCGGTCAACACGATGTTTTTGGTCATCACGTGACGTCACGAGGAGAGCAAAATTGGGCGCTTTTGATCAATGAACCTTGCGAAAAAATCCGCCCTTTTTTCTTCGTATGTCAAACAACAAAAAATTTTGAAAATGCTGTATTTTGTTAATTTTACATCAATTGTATTATTTTTTCGGGAATTCGTGATGTAAGTACATATATTTAGAATGTAAGTCAAACTGGCTTGACAAAAATCTTGACAGATTTTCCTTTAAAACTAATATTTTGTATCAAAAATCATCAAATTTTAATTAAATTTGATTCGAATTGTGGTCAAATGTGACCAATTATTTGAATGAGCAAACACGCGCTGGCTAATCTGATTTTAAAGGTATATTGGAGTGGGCGTTAAGTTTTCTATTTAAAGGGGATCTGAGAGATTTCTTTCTTCTTCAATTGTATTTTTATATAATGGACGAGGAACATTTAAAGAGGACTAGTTTTTTACGAAAGAAAAGCAACGAAAACAAACAAAGAAATAAACTCCCCCTTAATTTATCTTCAGTCATGACATCCACGGTTAAAAATTATCGTCAATTTTACAGTATTTTTTTTTTTTTACTGTCTGCAATTCTGCTAACGATTCCTGCAATAATTACAGATATATACCTAAAAATAATTAAATCAAAGTACTTAAATAGTTACTATTTGGCGAGTTCCTACCTACAGAGAGTGGAAGTGTAAGGGAATAATATCCCTGACTAACCACCACGATGTTTAAACATGGAACTATATCACAGTTTAATATTAGGACACCATCTTCCTCACAATTACGTCATCCAATCATTTCACTGAAATTAAACGCCATTTTGCACCTGACCCGAACACTTAAAAACTTATAGTGCAATCCACAAATATCAACCAGTTTTTTTTACCATGTTTACGTTGCGTATACCGGTTGTGTTTAAAATATTTTTAGATCAATACAGGGTGAGTTCAAAGTATACGGAGAATTTGACTGAACTCGGCTTTTTATGGAATTTGAAGAGTCCATTTATAAAACAGGTCCTGAAAATTGGACATAAATTTTACAATATTTTCCTTTTTTTCTAATTTTTTATTTGTTTAGAGTATTTTCCTCTTACTTATGCCGTTCATTTTTTGCATGTTTTTGCTGTTTTAAATAAAATTATTTCAATGAAAACTTTTGATCATAGTGTGGAAAACAAATACTCTACCAACGTGGAAAAATTGTCCTACCAGTGTTCACTTTTCAGAACTGCATTTTACTAGGAAAAAGTTAAATTCCTAAAAATTCAAAATTACGAAATTTAACATGTTAGTAGAGCTCCATAATTGCGAACCGGAGAAGCTATTTTTTTTTTTCAAATGACTGCCACAAACAACGCTATAGAAAACTACTAAGCATAAAGGAATCCGATAAGGATTCGTGATATGTGTCTGAAAAAATAACTGTTAAATTAAAAAAACAAGGAAATTGACTTTATTAAAGAAAAAGTCCTCATACTGAGCACTTATTAATATTTTTTATTTCGATGATATGACATGTTTCTAACTACAAAATAAATGTTTCCATTCAACAGATGCCCAAGTCACCACGGGATATTCGAGCATTACGTGTATTCTGCCATTCTCACAAGAGACGGGGACCAGCGCGGATTATCCCAATGGGGCTTAACACCCGTGAACTTTTCAGCATTACCATGTCGCATCCCATCAGCGCGTTGTAAATCAGATCATTTGGACGTGGGCGTTTTGGATTTGGTAATTTCTGAACAAATATAGATCGCAGGGAGGTTAAACTTAAACTGTAAGGTATTAGATGTCAATAGTTTATGAAATGAAAGGTTGCAAGTCATAAACCAGAATAATTAGTTTTATGATGGAAAAATGGCGAGGTAATATCTAGAAAAAATCGATAATTCAGGAATAAATTATGCAAATTTTTCGACAAGAGCGAGGATTTGCCAATAAAAGGTATGTCGTTTGAATTTCGTGAAATATTGCACCAAGTGCAACAAGTCGGAAGTGAAAAGATACTTCCGTCTTTTAGGTTAGAGCAGATTTTGTACAAGTACTAAGTGTTTAAAAAATAATATGCAAATTTTATGTTAATCAGCCTATTGTTTTAAATGGTAATGAACCTTGTAAAAACTTTTGGGGGGTACTTCAAATATTTCTCTTCATTTTAAATATCCAAAAATCCTATATTACTCAACTTTCCGGTTTTCAGTGCATTTGACTTGCATTATCCTGCCTCCCCGATAACATTGATTTTGTGTACCGTTCGTGACCGTATACTCTAGCATATATACTTTGTTGATTACACTTTGTTGAACCGATGTTACCTTCCTGCAGCGACAAAGAAGAATGGAGTCAACACGCCATTACCCGTCGATAATCTGGTTACGCGCAAATGATTAGGGGGGCTGGCTTCCGAGCTGCTGTTCTTTCCAACTAAGCGATTTCTTTTCCTGTCTCTTTTTTTTAAAACTGAGTATAGATGCACTTTCTATAGTTGATGTTGTGCAATATATATCCCCCCAGAGAATTCAATGGTAGTTGTTGCATTCAGAAGATACAGCAGCTTCAAAATAAACAGGATGAAAACAGCTCTTCTTGGAGATGCATTAAGGAAGTGCAACGATAGATTATTGATGCAACCCAAATAATAGTAATTTCCTATAGATTAGACATTCAATAGATTTCTTAACTTGTATTTGGGTACAAGCAATGTTTTAAAAGAGAGCAAAAGTGACTTTGATTTGCTTATATTTCAATTTAAAAACATTGGCCCCTTAATTTTGTATTTGGCTCCTATACAAAATTAGAAATTTTACAATTTTGTACAAAAAACTTTCTCAGCTTAATCCTTCAGATGGGGTTTGTTTTTGATTGAAAGATTACACGCAGTGCAAACATCAGAATTTTCACATTTTTGAGCGACACCTGCTAGTTGAAATCTCCTTTGCAACCTTTATAGATGCACAAAAGATCAGAGTTTTTATGGGCAGCTCTTTGTTACCCACACAAATTCACCCTCGTGCAAATTTGAATGCTTTTGAAATTTATTTTTGCTTGCTGACGTAGATAATCACGTACACTTACCATCATGGTTTTAATAGGAAAGTTTGGAAAAGACATGAACTACAATCTACTCTCTATTTTTGCCTAGTGTGGTGCTTCAGAGCAATTAAAAAAAGGATACACAAAGAGAAGGGGAAAAAGAAGAGGAATACATGCAGGATCATTTTTTATCATTGCACATAATAAACAATATCCAGATTTAATTGGTGTACATACATGCTATTGTAATTTGCAATGTGTGTGTGTGTGTGTTTGTGTGTGCATGCATGTTCTTGTGTTGTGTCTGGTGTGGCACACACCTGCATGAAATTTTACAAGGGTCTCTGTCCTTTCCTTTGCTTATCCCCCCTGTATCTCTATTCTTGTCCTTTTCTCTGGCTGTTTGTCCTTCTCTGTTCTGTTTCTATATCCCTCTCATGTTTTTCTATTCGTAATGTCCCTGTCTCTGTTTTTCTATCCCTATCTGTTTCTGTTCTTAGTCTCTGCTCTGTTTCTATCCTTGTCTGTTTCTGTTCTAATTCTCTGTTTCTATCCCTGTCTGTTCGGTTCGTAATAATCTATGTCCTTCTGAATTTCATCCCTGTCTGTTTTCTGTCTTAATGTCCTCTGTCTCTTCTGTTTCGATCCCTGTCTGTTTCTGTTCTTATGTCTCCTGTTCCTATTCCTTAGGGGTATCTGTCACTGTTTTCTATCCCTGTCTGTGTCTTTTTTAAGGTCTCTGTCTCCTGTTTCTATCCCCGTCTGTTTCTGTTCGTAATATCTATGTCTCCGGTAATTTCTATCCCTGTTGTTCTGTTCTTATGTCTCTGTCTCTGTTTTTCTATACCTCTGTGTTCTTTCTGTTCTTAATGTCTCTCTTTCTATGCTTCGGGGTTCTGTCCACTGTTCTATCCTGGTTGTGTCTGTTTTTTAATGTCTCGTGTCTAGTTTTCTACCCTGTCTGTGTCTGTTCTTAATGCGCTGCTGTTTCTACCCTGTTCTGTTTCTGTTCTTAATGTTTTTTTTCTCTTCCCTCTGTCTCGCTCATCCCATCCATGTTCTGCTTATCTCTGCTATCCCATCCCTGTCCTCTGCTTATCCCAGCCCATCCGTGTCTCTGCTTATCCATCCCTGACTCTGCTTATTCCATCCCATCCTTACTCGCTAATTCCATCCATGTTTCTCTCTGCTTATCCTATCCCTGTCTCTGCTTATCCCATCCCTCTCTCTGCTTATCCCATCCCATCCCTGTCCTTATGTGGCTTATTCCATCCCTGTCTCTTCTTATCCCATCTCTGTCTCTGCTTATCCCATCCCTCTCTCTGCTTATCCCACCCCTGTCTCTGCTTATCCCATCCCTCTCTCTGCTTATCCCACCCCTGTCTCTGCTTATCCAATCCCTGTCTCTGCTTATCCCATCCCTGTCTCTGCTTATCCCACCCCTGTCTCTGCTTATCCTATCCCTGTCTCTGCTTATCCAATCCCTGTCTCTGCTTATCCTATCCCTGTCTCTGCTTATCCTATCCCTGTCTCTGCTTATCCT
>JAMKCH010067127.1:0-17390 GCA_023653785.1 Ophioderma brevispina
GGGTTCAAAGTGCTTTAAAATGGCAGCAAACAAAGGCCAGAACACTATCTGGTCAAATTGGACTCTGGCCGTTAATTGTTGAAAAGGTTGTTGAGAAAATGTTACTACAAGTGATAATCACCTAAGAAAACTATACTACTGCCACAATTTTCTTGGCCTGATTACTCTTGGCACTTGAAATTATAAATTATAGGGTCAGGCAGTCTGGATCGAATTATTTAAACGAATACAAAAATTCGTCCCTGGAAATGGGCGCCGCATTAGACATTATAGCTACGGCTAGCTACCAGACTATACATAAAAATGAATAGGACATCTTTTTTAGAATTATGCACTATGTTCCCTGACAAATTTATTTTGCCCCATGTATTATTCTGAAATATGCCGTATGTAATGAGAACATAATATAGGAAAATATTTAAAAATATTAGCAATATTTTGAAGGGCGCCCACAATTTTCAAAAATTTGGAGATTTTTAACAGGTTGCATTGGTAATGGATAGTAAACTAGACATGTGAATGGTTAAGCTCAAAAATGCCTATGTGTCACAAACGAAGGAATTTTGTACTAGAATAATTATATCGGGGATCACCGATAATAATTCAAACGGCTGCTGGAACGGCCTTCCATGTGAAATAGTCGAGAAATAGCGCCATGTACGTGTTTACGTTCATCCATTAGTTTGTTTAATTGTTGGGAAAGTTCAAGTAGAGGATATTTCTCGAGGGGGCACTATTTAATCATGGACGGACATAAACCTAGCATTTCCAGCTCTGCTTAAGTCTAATCTGGGATCCCAATTCTAATTAACAAAATCGCTTATTGTGTGATAAATCAACGCATTTTTTAGCATTCTCGTTCGCAGGTATAAGGTTTCCTAGACATATGACCAAACTGAACTGTGCAAAATATCAAATTTTGACAATTGGGGGAGTCTACAAAAATGTGCCAATATTGCCTTAACCGACGGAAGAAAAATCAATCGACCGGAAAGTCATGTGTGAATGTTTGATACTTACAAGTAGGGAGATCTTTTGGAGAGTTAAAATGCGGTGAGTTGTCACTTCATAACAGCAACCCATTGAAGAATTATATTTAGCAAACGCGTGATGTAGCGTGTGGTAGTGATTAGTGGAGATGTTTGTACTGGAGGTGGGAGAATTTTGAGAGTGAAAATATGGTGAGTTGTTACCTTCAGAGTATTAGAAGAGTTAGTTAAAAAGGTGAGTGGTGTGTTATAAAATGGTGTAATGTTGAAAATTTTGCAGTAGGGCAGGTGTTACGCAGGTTCTAAATAGGGCGAGTTACCACAGAGTATCATATTTTTTTTGTTGCTTCTTCCGCAATATTACTTTCAATATATGAAATAGTAATGTTTACATCAAATACGTTCTGTAACTCTGTGAAGGTGACACTCACCAATAATACCATATATTTATCCTCTAACCTACCCTACTATACTTGAACAAGTCAAACCTCCGTTTTTATTTCGTCGATTAACACAACACCAAACCAGAATGGTACCAAAAACAACTCTTGCAATACTCTGAATTAACTCACCACATTTAACACTCTACAAAAAGGCCTTTCGATTTGTTTGTAGGTTTGCAAACCATCCCGCATTACTGAAATAAGACGCATATCCCAAACTTTGCCATATCTAACACTGCCAATAATGAGTAACTCCCCATATTTGACCTCTCTTAATGACTACCCCCCCACTTTAAAGTACAAACATTTCCCCCATTCGCCAATATAAGATACAACGATCACTGTTGCCAAACAATACTCTTAACTCTTCTTAACTCTTCCCACCTCCCTGGAAGTGATATCTCACCATATTTCAATGGCTCCAAATTTCCTGTCTGCCTGCAATGATGGCAGCCGCCACCAGTGCTGAAAATGGACGATAAATTTTATTCGTATTTTTTTTATTCCGTCTAATCAACTGTAGGTCACAGTGGGCCGGTGAAAAGGAGATATGTCCGCCCTGAGCCATAGTCCGGGCTTCTAGACTACAACGGAATAAAGCTTGGATCTAATGTTGCGTGAAGAGTAACTGAATCAGTGTCCCTATCTCCATGTTGCAGGTGGACTAATGAATCCGGAGGACCCTATCTCCGGCCACAACGGTATATACTGTACCAAAAAGGTAAACCTGGTTAAACACTTTTGGAAACACTGTGAGTTTTGACAATAAACTGACTTTCTTCTTTTATTACCATTCTAATCGTAACTTAGTAATAATTATTGTTTCCAAAATAAATTCTAAATTGCGATGCAGTCCATATCACCCATAAATTGACTTTCCTTTTTGTGTGTATTTGGTGTATTGTACTCATAATAGATACTCCTGCTTAGAAGGTTCTCAATCTGGTGAACCGCATCAAGAGTTACGAACCTTCTACGACTATTCTACTCCGCAAACCTATCGAATTAACTATTGGTAGTATTGTGGGTGAAGGTAAATGCGAGTTTGAGTGATAAGTGTTCGCTAGTGTTCTTTTCGCGTAAGTGAAATGTATGAAAAGGTCGTGTACTAAGTAGGACAGGCATTATTACTCCTAAAGTGAGGTATCAGGTAATTAATTGGTGTTTCGGTTCGTACGAGCATATAAGCCCATAGGTATTGCTGACCGCTCTGTTAAATTTTTAAAGCTTTTTTTTCGCTATTCTTATAATTATTTTAGACCACTCTTTATTGGGATATTGCTCGAAACAATAACGAAGTGAATTATAATTTGATGACGTTAAAATCTTTAAAGTGAAGCATTCAATCGGTTTCTTTTCTTTTTATAGAGTTGACAAACATATATAACCATTTTTTTCAAATGGCACCTTGAAAATAATCACAGCTATCCAGTAACAGAAAAGGGATGGCAAGGTATTTGGTTCTGCATCGTTTTGGTGAAATTCTCAACATGGGCCTCTTGAAATTTTCCTTTCTCCTCTCTCTCTCTCCTCTTTCAAATAGATCACATTTTCACGATCTACCGCCCAAAAGCGTTGTGATTCATTAAGTAGCCAATTTGTCCCTTGACACACTCCTGTATATATACAGAGGTAGGTATACAAGGTATATCGTTTTAATTCTCCATTTGGTTAGAAGCAGAAGAATCATGAGAAGAAAGAAGATCACAAGAATAGATCATCTTAAGAGACGAAGATCACTTAAAAAAGCAGGATTTTGATAATAATCCTATGCGTCCTAAAAGTGATTGTGCACACTTTTAACATAAAAGCGTTATAGTTTTCCGGGATACAGAAAAAAAAAATCAATTTGAAAACTTGACCCATCCGCAAATTCCCAACATGTTACTGCAGATAAAAATCTGATACAAAAATATAATCACCAAGAACTAAAAAAAAAGCTGAACTTTAATAACCATACTTTTAACTGTAAGTAATAATTGTTTTAAAAAATATGTAATTTAACAGCTAGTATGCCAATTTCATCAAGTTATGGTATAACCATGAATAAGCTAGACTATAGTTTCGTTATTTTCAAGAGGGGTATCCATACCTAAGGATAGTAGTGGTATTTAGTCATCATTTTCATTATTATTATTATATTATGAGTATTATTAATTATTTAACTTCCCCAGGGTTTTCATATATAATCGTTCTCGGAACTACTCTTATTTCGTACCTTTACGAGGGTGTTCCATATGTCACAAGCTCGTATAGTAGGCCTACATGTAATCAAATTGGTGTAAGCCTGTAGTCTTCAAAACCTCCTCCATTGTTTGTATAATCTTGAATTTGTATTTGGGATCCATTTCTTTCTCCTCGATGAAATGAATCGTTGCTTACCGCGCAATGGTGCTTGTTCTGATCGCTTTTGGAACCCCCCTGATTTTAACCGTAAGTAGTATCAATTTTGGTTACAGGTGAAAGGCCCCGCTGATCTCGAGAGCTTCTCCAAGCCCCCTGGGTAGCATCGCTACTATCGGGAACGAATCCTGTCCTGCCTGATCCCATTGCGTCCAGGGTGAATGCCACTGGTCCGAGAATGGACTGCCTTGGAGCTCGATCCTCGGCCCTGGCAACCATCGCAAGGCAGCAGCTTGAATTGTCTGTTGACATAGTTCCAGATCAGCTTGTCGGGTACCTCTCATGGGCCCGTTCCCCCCAAACTCGACTCTTGCATACCCCCTACGTTGTATACTACTCATGTGTACATGAGTACACATGAGTACACTTATCCTACATAACAGGCCTTTTCATACCAGTTACAGAGTGCTTTTGGACAAATTGGTCCCCTCAGCAATGACTAGGTAATGCACGATAGATTTACGACTGCGTTTTGGGAATGGACCCTGCTTGTTTATATAAGTCCACTACCGTGGGTTGTTCAGATTGGTTGTGCAGGTTTTTGGCAGCGTGATCGTTTGGTCCTTGACCTTGGAAGTAGGCGCCGCCTGGTCCTTGACCTTATGAAGTAATGCGCCGTAATTGGCAGGCGGACCGCCCACAGCTCCAGAAGGTGGCTGCTTTGCAATAGCTGGAGTCCAGGACACTGCAAATCACCAGCCTGTGAATTTTGTGAGGCTGCATCCACTTGATTGGTGGTGTACCTTTGGAGAGACGTCTAACCCTTCGACATCCGGTCTCTCTTGGGGCTGAACTTGGACAGAACGTAAGCTGTATATGTATCTCATACGTAGTGGCATTGGGGAAGGACTGCTGTGAGGCTGGAGATAAGGCCAAGAACCGTAACCACCTTTTTCTGGAGCTTATGCTGGGAGGTACGTAAAGACTGTTTCCGCCACAACTATATGAAGTACCTTCTGGAACCACATCTGTCGAGCCATGTGCTGTAGAAGCATGTTGCACCCGCTGCATCTCGAGAGATTCTTCCAGCACCCTGGTATCATCGCTATCGGGGGAACGCAGATGACGAGATCCTGTCCAGCTGATCAGTCATTGCGTCCATTGGCGCATGCCATCTGTTCCGCTCCTCAGGAACAGTATGTCTGGAGTTGGTTGATCCCGGCCGCTGCAAAAAGGTCGATGAGAGGCCGCTGGGGGTGTGTTTTAAGACCACCTTTGTGCACTGTTGGGTTGAGGTGGCATTCCCCGACAAGCCCCTGATCTTCGTCGGGGCATGGATGGTTTAATTTTAAAGCTTTTTTTCCTATTCTCTTATAATTTATTTTAGACCACTCTTTTTGGGTATATTGGCGGTCGAAACAATAACTAAGTGAAATATAAGTTGATGACGTTAAATATTTTAAAAGTGGAAGATTAAATCGGTTTTTCTCTTTCTTTTATAGGTTGACAAACTAGTAATAACCATTTCTTTTGTAATGCCCTTAATATCCAAGCTATCCAAGTTAAACAAAAAGAGGATGGGCAACTGTATTTGGGTTCTAGCATCGTTTGGGCGGGAATTCTCACATTGGGCCTCCTTCATTTTCCTTTTCTCTCTCTCTCTTCTCTTTCCAATATATCACATTTTCACGATCTACACCCAAAAAGCTTTGTATCACTAAGTAGCCAAATTTTGCTCCCTTGACACATCTTTATATATACCAGAGTGTATTACAAAGGTTATAGTTTTAATGTCTCCATTTGGTTAGGAGAAGCTGATCATGAAGAAAAAGAAGAAGATCACGAAGAATAATCATATTAAGAAGACCAATATCATTAAAAAACAGATTTAAGATAATATAATGCGTCCTAAAAGTGATTGTGCACACTTTTAACATAAAAGCGTTATATTTTTCCGGTATACAAGAAAAAAAAAAAATCCCATTTGAAAACTTGACCCCTCCTCAAAATTCCAACCAGGTTTACTAGCGAATAAAAGTCCTGATACAAAATATATCCCACCAAGAATTCAAAAAATCTGTTAAGTTAAACCATACATTTAACTTAAGTCTAATTTTTTTAAAAAAATAATGATTTAACAAGCTAGATGCCAATTTCAAGTTTGGTATAGAACATGATAATAGACTATAGTTTGTCGTTTTTTAAGAGGTATACAATAACTAGAGAGTGCCTATATACAATTCTTTCGTCATCTTTCCATTCTTCTTACCATCTTCATTCTGAGTATTATTATGATGTAACTTTCCACCGGTTGTTTCATATATAATCGTTCTAGGATCTACTCGTATTTGCAGTACCTGTTAAGAGGGTGTTTCAATATGTCATATAGCTTCGTATTAGCCTACATGTATAGGATCAAATGTGGTGTAAGCCTATAGTCTTCAAACCCTCCTCCATTGGTTTGTATACTCTTGAATTTTGTATTTTATTTGTTGGAATCCATTTCTTTCTCCTCGATGAAATGAATCGTTGCTTCAAGTGCTGTTCACGATTCGCTTTTGGAACCCCCCCCCTGATTTTAACCGTAGTAGTATCAAATTTTGGTAATCAGGTGAAAGGCCCGTGGATCTCGAGAGCTTCTCCAGCCCCCCCTGGGTTCATCGCTATCGAGGGGCACGAGATCCTGTCCTACTCTACTGATCCGTCATTTGCGATTGCGTCCAGTGGTGAATGCCATCCTGGTCCGGGAGGTGGACTGCCTGGAGCTCGAATCCTGCGGCAACGGCACCAACAGCAGCTTTATTGTCTGTTTGACATAGTCAGGCTGCGGGTACCTCTCAGGGTCCCGTTTTTCCCAAACTCGTGCATACCCTACGTGTATACTAACTCATGTGTACATGAGTACACATGAGTACATATCCCTACATTACAGGCCTTTTCATACCATTTACACGTGCTTTGGACAAATTGGTTCCACTCAGGCATGACATAGAGTATGCACATATATTACGACTGAAGTTTCAGGGAACGGACCCTGGGCTTGTTTATATAAGTCCTGAACTAACGTGAGGTTGTATGGAGCACAAAACGCCTTTGTGTGCCGGTTTTTGCATCTTGATCCTCTTCGTCCTTGACCTTTGGGAAGTAGGCGCCGCCTGGTCCTTGACCCTTAAGAAGTAATGCGCCGTAACTTGCAGGCGGTACCGCCCACAGATCCCAGACTGGGATGCTTTGGCAATAGCTGGCGTACGGACCCTGCAAATTCACCACCTGTGAATTTTGTGAGGCTGCATCCACCATTTGGCGTGGTGGACCTTTGGAGAGACTTCTATCCCTTCGACATCCGTCTCGTCTTGTTGGGGCTGAACTTGGCGAGAACGTGAAGCTGTCGGTATCTCATACGTAGTGGCATTGGGGAAGGACTGCTGATGAGCTGGTGATAATGCCAAGAAGCCGTAACCACCTTTGTGCTGGAGCCTTTATTGCCTGGGAGGTCCCCGGTAAACGGTTCCGCCACAACGAGAGGTAAGAACTTTTCTGGAACCACATCTGTCTTGTCCAGTGTGGGCTATTAGAAACATGTTGCAGCCCGAACCCGGGCTGCATTCTCGATAGATTTCTCCAGCACCCGGGGTATCATCGCTATCAGTGGGAACGCATATGCCTAGAGTCCGTGTCCCATCTGATCGTCATTGCGTCCCTGGCGAATGCCATCTGGTCCGCTCCTCAGACAGTATTCTGGAGCTGGTTGTTCCGGCTGCTGCAAAAAGGTCGATTAGAGGCCGCTGGGTGTAGTTTAAGGCACCCACCTTTGGTGGCACGTTGGGTTGAGGTGGCATTCCACCGACAAGCCCCTGATCTTCGTCGGGGCATGGATGGTGGTGCCGCCTTCTCTACAGGGTACCCGCTAGAATATTCCCTGCTCCCGGGAGATGGAGAATGGTGACTGCCTTGAGCTCGATGCCTGTGGCGCTGGCACCATATCAGCAAGCTTGATATGTCCTGTTGACCATAGAGTGAGGCTTGCTTGTTTACATAATTCACTACCGTGAGGTTGTTCACGCCTTGGGGTATCGTCCCTAGTAGTTTGACCTTGTGGGAAGTAGGGCACATCTCCAGAAGGTTGATGTGATGTTTCGCAATGGCTGGGGTCCAAGACACTGCCAATTACCAGCCTTCCCAGTGGGCACTCCCATCCCCGTCTCGGACGAGTCTATGGTGGGCTTTGCAGGCGGGACCAACCCAGGGTTAACTGTTAGTGAGGGCTAAGCATCCACCCTCTGAGGGCGTGGTGACCCTTTGGAGAGACCTACTGTCCCCTTCGACATCCAGTCTCTCAGCGTAGGGCGCTCACGGTTCCATTGACCTTGGAAGTAGGCGCCGTAATGCCAGGTGGACCGCCCACAGCTCCCGAAGGTTGATGTGATTCTTTCGCATGAGGCTGAAGTCCAAGTCGCCTGGCCTTAATTACAGCCTTCTCAGTGGGCTCCCAGCCCGTCTTGGACGAGTCTATGGTGAGCGTGTAAGTTCGGACCCGCTCAGAGTGAATGTTGTGAGGCTGCCGTTCACAACCCACTGACGCGTGTGGACCTTTTGGAGAGACGTCCTATCCCCTTCGCCTCCAGTGCTCTATTGGGGGGAACTTTGAGAGAACTGAGAGCTTGTATTATCTCGTACGTAGGGGCATTGGGGAAGACTGCTATAAGGCCAAAAGAGCCGTAACCACGGTTTGGCTGGAGCCTTCTGTAGGTGTTGTTCTCTCTGCGTGTCGGGAAAACCTTCTCATCTGTTCTCGTATCTGCCATGTCCTGCCCGAAACTCTTCCTAAGTCTAATGACCGAGCCCTAACATTGCAGGGTCTGGTATGGTTGAGAGGGCGACTCACAGTTGAATTGTCCATTGGCGCTGAAACAGGCTGCAAGGTCTTCCAGATTTGAAAGCGGGGGCCTCTGGGGATGGGGCAGTGGTCAGCATCGACGAGTTAAACATAGATGAACATTTTTGCCACTGGAGTGGGGGGGAGGCTTCGGCATTCACCTTGACTATCCTTGGGAGGTCCCTTTGGGGCGTGGATAGCCCGAGTGCCGGCCTCTTGAACGGGAAGTCTGTGTTTGATTGTAAAAACCGCCCAATTTTCTGTCTGAAGGATGGAATGGCCACGATGTAGGTCTGCATCCTTCAAGTCTATTTGTTATCGCTCTAACAACCCCTATCGTAGTTGCTGGGATGATGGCGCAAGGTTTCCACTGTGGACAGTATGGGTTGAATTAACTGTTAAGTCGGCCTGAGTTTCAGTCTGGGACGCCATTCGCGTACTCTTCCTTCGCCATTATGAATAATGTGAAAGTCACAACTACCCTTCGCTTTTGAGGAATAGTTTTCTAATGATCACAAATCAATGGTATTTTAAGAGTTTATGGAATCCCTTAAACCCATTAGCGTGCTCCTAAAAGTGACTCCGAAAAGTATATTGTGCATATTTATAGCATAATCATTTAGGTAACAAATGAGAACCAATTTTAGTAGCACAAAAAATCATTATAATCCTGATTTATGGGGGCATTTCCCTTAAAGATATTCTTTAAAAATTTCATTTGGCGGGCCTTTTGAAAAGCGCCCTCACCATTGAAAAAAGACTGATAATTAGACAACACGTTTGGAAGGTTCACTTCCGGTGTGGTGTTTATTGAACACAATGAAAGTGAAAAACTAATCTTGGCAAACCTTTTGAAGTAATAGCAACTGGATGACGTTTGCCCCCTGACTAAATGGGTTAGCCCAGGAGTTCGGCACAGGTCCTAATTTACAGAACAAATCGTGCGGTTGTTGTCATGTAACTACGTTCTTATGTCAATTGGCTGTACGACACAGGATGACACGATATTGGTGTTCAGTTTAAACCTTCCATCCGCTCTACGTCCATGCTAAGATTTATCTTTAAAACGTACAATTTTTAAGGACCCGTTCATTATTTACAAGGAGGGGCCGACACAAATTGAATAAACTTAAAATAGAACATCCATAGGTCTAAATCCCAATGTTTGGTACTCACCAGGACCCTAATACAAAAAAAAAAACCAACCCCGAAACCTAATTCCTACCCCTAATCTTAACCCTTGGGTCTTATAGGCCCTATAACCCCAACCCTAAACCAACCCATGTGGCCAACCTGCCTAATACCCTTCCTAATAATAAAAAGGGGACCTTTACAATGGATCCATATGTATATCAATTAATGTATATAACGTATACATTGCTTTCCGATTCGGCTACCTCTTGCCTAACGAAGCCGGAATTCTTCTTAATGGGCCTGTGTGGGTGCTTTCCTTCGTTCGGCCGTTAAAAGATCGTATTTACTGTACTATTACAGAATATTCTTGTTTTCCTAAATGCCAAAAGCCTGATTTTTAATGAGTTTTCATTGTAGAATTGTCCATAAAATCACGAAAAATGCGTACGACAAACGTGCTCTACACATAAACAGCCACGTTATGTTCCACCCCTTCGCCTCTGGGCCGATGCCCCGGTACTATCGGCAGTTCTGAAGGAGGAACTTTCGTCAACCGTATTTCGGAACCCGAGTGTTTCGGCACACACCACACCAGTGGCAAGCAGCTACAAATTTGCTCTGTATGAATTTATTTTGATTTAGCCTAAGCAGTTGATCCCACACGCGCGGTACTATTTTGCGACCACCACTTTTTTGTCACGGAACTGGGCTATATCTGATAGTGTCATCGGAATTAGCTTATCTGCTATTAATTCATTTTCGATATCGCTAATTTTTAATTTTGGCTGTATTTACAACACGATTTAATTGATACTAATATTATTGGCAACACTTTTAATATCCTTTCACACACAAGTTATTTGAATGTACATTAACAATTTCCCACTAATCCCTAGAATTGTCCAAAATACAGGAAATCATACCATTTTTGGAGAACAAGTATAAGAATCTAGCGTTTGTCCATGGAATTTTAAACACTAGAATAACAATTTCTAACACACGCCTATTCATAATGCTGCTAGATGTCACGTTTACTTCACCATAAGATCTCTTGGTTTTTCCATAAACCCCATATTTCTGGCAAATTTTTACCACTGTCACCAAATTTGTTTTTAAATAACAAAAATTTTTACTTTCATTTCATAATTGTTCCAAAAATTTAAAAAGTACGAATTCATAGGCTGATTCCGACAATTTCAACCACCAAAAATTGTGCATGTTGTCCTTAGCATCTTACGACACACAAGACACGTTTAACATAGAACGCCATCCCTTTAATAAAAACAAAAATAAACGCTACTGTTGATAGAGCAGGAGCAGAATATCTTAGTGGCCTTATTCAAGGAGTTCGTTCCTCCCTCACTTAATAAAAGGGTTTGACACTTGATAGTTAGTCATAGAGCCTCAATGATCAATGCTAGGTAAAGTACTCTCGAATGTGGTGTCACTTTTAATAAGGGACCAAATTAAGGTTACACAGAGGTCAAACGTTTAAAATGCCTCCACACATGTTGAAAGTTGGCACTTATCCCCGCCTAGTCATAAGGATTCCACATTGTATAAAAAGTTTGTACGGCTACTTACATAATTGGGTTTTGGAGTTATAGGGTAAAAATTACTAAATTGACCTATGACTCAAGTTTGAACTTCAACTTGCAATGTAGTGTCCAATTTTACTTTTAAAGCCTATTTTTCATCCACTTGATGGGACCTCACCGACCTTTGACCTTGCCACATGACATTTGACCTTTCGTCACCATATGAGGGAACCCATGGGGCACCTATGACACAATTTTGGGTTTTCCAAATGACTACAATTGAAGGTCACTTTAAAAATGAAAAAAATAACAATTTATGACACACATACACCCATCCACACCATATAGAACCGGTCAGAAGGCATCTTCCCCAAAAAAGAAACACCAACAGTGTTTTTGATCAAACTAATGAGATACCAATAAGCTGCGTACGGAAAAATTCAGAAAAAATATAACTTTTTTGCAAATATGAAATCTCCCGAATCTCAATCTCTCCCTACCCCCAGGAGAGGGTAAAAGTTACTATGGTTTCCTATTGCTCTAAATCTAATGTAATATAGCTCATATTATTCAACTTAAAAGTGCTGGTTCCGCTTTATGTCTATTGTCCTCTTCTCTACTTGATATGAGCCGGACCTTGCCCTAGCACATCCGACCCATCAAGTCCGTGGGAAACAAACTTGGCTTGCGGTTTTCGTGGGTGAAGCAATAATCAACATTGTAAGCCTTATTAATACTGTGCTAATTAGTCCAGAGGGCCAGAAGGGTTTTTTTTCACTACTCCCTAAGAAGGGTACAAATGATTTTGTTACAGTGTGTAGGGCAACCCATTGTGGGATAAAATCCAAACTGCCAAATCTAGAATATTCGCGGATTCAGTAGACTATGTCACAGTTTATGGAAGATCAGTAAAGGTTCATCAGACAAAAATCAGGGGTGGGGGTCATCATATAGGGGCTAAAAAATCAAACTGCTCCAATCAATTCGAAACACTACCACTTGTTGTATGAATCCAAGAGATTAAACACTTGTAACAGTCCATAATTTCTTTTCCTGACCTTTAGTTTAGGGAGATAGAGCAATAAAATAGGTCAAAAACAAAAAGGTCAATCATTAAGTGGTAACAATATGGCTATGCCAGTATGTAATTTTGTCCATCATAAAATAAGATGATGTTTTATCAAACAATAACTAATATTGCTTATTATTTAAAAGACATTGTGTAGCCATCCTATCTCATTTTGACCGGCTACAATCACTTGTTAGTGTTTACCCCTACTAAGCAAAAAAATGTTACCCAAACTGTAAATAAAAAAACCCGCGTGGAATATTTCTGACCTGAAGTATTTAATTAAAAAATTACACTTCTCTCAAATCAGACCTCTGGCTTTTCCTTCGATCTCGCTACTACCCGCTCTCCTCTCTACCGGGTGGGGGGGGGGTGGTAGGGATCACATCCACTTCAAATCCAGTAAATCAATTTGTGTTTAAGGCTATTGCTAAACATTGGATCCAAATGCGCATGCAATATGATAACATAAGAAACTGGCAAATTTCTTGGGCGAAGGTTTTAACCTTGTATGATAGACGTGATTGTTAAGGGGCTTTTGTGATCCACAGCCTCATCCCCCGAACACCAACCCCCCCCCCGAGTAACCTAAAAGTTGAATATATTTGAAATCATCTTGAAAATTGAAACTGATTATAGTCTTGTGCATAATCCTACATGCAAATTCCGGTGTACTCTGGAGAAATAAACATTTTTGATTTTCTGTCCGCAAAACTGACAGATATTACAACACAGTGGCCTATGGGCAGGTGATACAAACATACTCAAACATCACACCCAGGGTCAGAATGAACCTACTGAATTTTGAGAAATGCCTTTTCTTTTCGAAGTGATATCTAGTGGATCATAAACAAAAATAAGATGCTATTAATCAAAATGTAACCTTTAATAATTGCAACTGTGTTACTTTACTTACTTAACTTAACATGTCTTGAATTGCACTGACAAAGGGTAACTCTACCTGAAAAACTTATGCACTCCTTAATCCTATTTTTTAACTCTTACCCTTGTCAATAAATTGTTTAGACTCATAATTTTGTTTCAAATCAAAAATACCTTGCATCTTAAATAACAAATACCAAAACCCTGTTTGCTTTATAAAAACAAGGGGAGTGAATGCTATTCTGAATTGCATTGTATCCTTACATGGCTGATATCATCACTATTTTTTCAATGGGGAACACAACACCCGCTCTATCGAAGACCTGGAGATCTATGCTACTCATGCCACTCACAGACCTTGTTGACTAAAATAGCCACAATTGTTTACCTTCAGTCAGCCAGTTGTTTGGTCTTGTTTGTTATTTTTATTTTTGGTTTATTTTTTGTGCTTTGGTTAGCGGCGACAATGAAAAGCGCCTCCCTGTTAAGTTAAGACTTGTGTCGGGCTGTATATCCCTAACGTCCCCTAAGAGAAAATCTGAACAATCACCGCAAAAAGTGAGGTGCAAGTATATTTGTTTTCAGATCTAGGAGCAATTCCCACTAACCCAAGGGAGGGGTCCGCTCCGTGATTTTGAAGCGATTAAGAGACGTGAGGGATATGAGCCGTCGAAAAAGTGGACTTTTTTTGACAAGTGGAAAGTGGAAGTCATTTTTTGGACTTTTGAACATCCCATCGCCAAAAGTGGACAAATTCATCTTCTTATCAACTTTTTGGTCGAAATTTGGATTGTTTTATTATGAAAGAAATCACAAAGTTTCACATTTTTCGCCCCTTTTGGTGGAATTCCTCAAAAGGGTGAAGGGATGTTTAAGAGAAGACGCTTTTATTTGGGCCATTGTTGGTATAATTCCTTCGAAATAATACCCTTGGAAGGCACTCTCAGTGGTCTCAATGAAAACGTAAAATAGTTTTTTAAGTTAAAAAGGGAGGGCATTTCTGTCAATATGCCACCATCCTTTTCTGTTATGGTCAAAATTTTGCTATCACTGACAGAATTGGTTGTTTTCTTGCCGGTGCACAAATCTGCACAGGCCAATTATAAATACATACATAGGTGAACGGTTCCGAATCGCTAAAATGGTACATCCATCACGGGGGCGAGCTGTGGATCATCACGACATGCCCCTTTCATATTAATTACTGCAGCTGTCATATTCTTGTAGACCATTAAGCAATCTCTTGCGCTCTTGCAGCACTGAACCCCACCTTACAGTTAAGTTGAAATCAATCTGCTCACGTTAAGGCCTTCTTTTCTTCCATTAATAAAGATGTGGTAAGTGCGTTTGTGTTATATGATGTTAATATGAAGTTGAATTAACTCTTTTAAGGTTCTATGGTTCCCTTGATATGTATTTCATATCTTAAAAAATATATATCGCGCCCTCTGCAACCCCTTTGTGAAGGTGTGCCACTTCGGTGCAAAAAGATTGAGGAACAATTTTCCAATACTATCTCTCATCTAACTAAATTCTTATTTGTTCATGATTCGGGAAGAGTACACTAATCTTTTCTCTGATTTGCCGAATGCACACTGACATAAACAAACGCGTGGCACTTTGATTCCGTGCGGGGGAGCTGATTTAATTTGAGTTTTTGTTCCATTTTAATTTTTAAATTATGTTGTGTAGTATTAATGGGTCTCTTCAACATGAATTATGCTATTCATATGAAAATAGGGATGGGTCTGTAATTACCATGAGAAACACACTGCCCTGAAAAATGCGATTCTATCGTTCATTTGGTGTGTTCAGTGGGTTTCTATCGAACAAAGCCTCAGAGTTAGCCCAGGTTTTAAATCCGTTTTGTTTTTTTTTAAAAAAAACTCCAAGGAGTTTTTAAAGATAACAAAATATTACAATTTGGGGGTGGAAGCTTTATTGAGGGCCTCTTGTTGTGGTGTAATGGGGTCGAACCAAATATGCTTTGTGCGTGAAATGGCTCGCTTATGATAGTTTCTTCCCTTTACTTGCTTTCAATTACAATTGATTAAAAAGTAAGCACCCAGGCTGGGGGCAAAATCTCTCATTTGAAAAAAGAAGAAACATTTGTTCAAAATTGGTATTCTGATCTTCAAAAAAAACACCCTGTGTTAAACAGCAAAAAACTGAACATTTTCAAAGGAAACCATAAAGAATATTTATGCTTTCATAAAAGCATATTTCATGAAAACCCATAAAAGTGATAGTTAAGATTACCTGAGGCCAAGGGTACCAGTCCATATCATTAACCAAATAACTGTCTATTGTATCCATATTGTGTATATCAATTTAAAATAGAGGGGTTTTCAACACTCTTCACAAACGACTGAATCTGAGATAAGCTACTCTTAAATTATCTAGCCTGGCCATTTCATACATCAGAAATATGGTACCTTTTCAAAAGTATTGCTAAGAATTTGTACCCCTCTTTTACGTAATGACGGTCCTGTTTGGCTGGCTGGCCACAAAGCCTAAAAAATTGATGTTTAACCATTTAAAAAACGGCAGTTTTGTGTTTTTAATCCTTGGGATGAAATGGGATATTAGAGCTCAAAATTTCAGAAGACATGGAGAAAACACGGCTTTCATCTGATATAAAAATCGTACTAATAAACCGGGGTCCCAAAGAGACACGCAAACATTGAAGTAAGCAGGGACTAAAAAGGTCCAATTTGGGTCACATTGCGTGTGGTCTGCACATGAGTTTCTACTTTATGTGTACTTATCATTCCATCATGAAATACCCATGAACAAGTCCCTGTCAGTTGTGCTAATACCATTTTTTTTCCCTGTCCTTGTGTCAGGGACACGATCTGCTAGATTTTGGGCATTGGGCATTTCCATACCATAAGAAAAATGAATGCTACCTTGGACAGTATGTTTTGCTGACTTATTGTTCAGTGGAGAACCATCAACAAATGAAATTTTTTTCAGACAACATGCTCACATTGTTAATACATTGTATATTTGGATGTTGAGATGAAATTTTTGATTGATTTGATTACCCATTCTTTATGATAAATAAAATCCACAGATATCAAATTAAAAAAAAAGTGGAAAAATATCACTTTCATTTTGGTAAAGTTTTTATTGGGTCACCTGTATTACTAATACCGTTGTTTTTATCGGCAGGATCAGTTGGATTAAGACCACTCTGCCATCTCATTAAAAATCATAAAGCTCCCATAAAACTATCTTCTAAAGCTAGCCTGGTAACACTTTACCAGACCTGGTAGCTCTGCCATATATTTTTTAATTGGTCTTTAATATTTCGTGGCAATTCCGATTTGACTAGTTCTGTAGAAACATGTGTAACAAGATAAAACAAGGAATTGACTGAAGTGATCTAGGTGTTTATCCTGAATTGGTGGAAAGGAGGGGCAGGGTTTTATTTCTAATAATAATCCCCTTTATGTCAATCCGAATTGCTAGGGTTGGCATAATTCATCAACAAATACAAATCGTACATTAAAGCTCGACCCCCCTAAAAAACTTTTAACCTCACCTGACAGGTAAAAGACATTTTATGATGTTAGAAATTTCAAGGATCCCGGGCATGTTTGCACAAAAAAAATCCCCGCTTTAAAACGGTTGTCCCTCAGTTTTACTACTTGCAGGTAACTTTAACTCTACAAGAATGAATGAAAACAAACTTTCAAAATGCCATTAAATTTCACCGTGGGCCTTTAACAGCAGTTTCAGGCGTCAATAGGCAATTTGCGCTAATTCTGTAATTCAAGCCTGAATTGGACCGTTTTATCATCAAGGATCTTTTCACAATGCGTAAACAGAGCTCCGGTTTGCGCAGTTTGCGCCCATTAGTAAAGTTCCGGATAACTGTTCCTTTGAGCCTTCTACTACCTACTACCTCGGGATTCGCGCAATTATCTATTTGTTGTTTTCCTTCTGGGTGACATTTATTATATATTTCCGGGGTGGTTTCAGCTTTGCTCTTGTTAAGCCAATTAATGTAGGTATGAATAAGAGGCAGCCAACTCATCATCCCCTCCACATACCTGAATGGTTCCATCACTCAGCAGTCACATCAGATAACCCACCTGAAGGAACGAATAA
>JAMKCH010067128.1:0-12570 GCA_023653785.1 Ophioderma brevispina
TCGGTCTGGGCGATTTTTTTTCATTTTTTCTTTTCTGGAGCTCAAAATTGGCCTAAAATAGCCCCAAAATCTGAAAATCAAGAAAAAAAATTACATTTTTACAAACAAATTTCTTTTAAACCCAAGTTGCCAAAATTGCTAATTTGGGCTACAAACATGCTGATGTTACATGATTTTTGGAAAAAACTAACAAAAAAACCCTAAAAAACTGAAAATCAGGGTTTCGGCGGGCCTTTAAAACAGGGTTTTTTATTTTCGTCGCCAATATAATGCATTGATATGGCCGCTCTATACGGAGAACATAGACAACCTAATAAGGAAAAATAACAAATCCAAAGTTAAACCAAATTTTAAACACCCAGAAAATGAACAACGGGTTGACAGCGGGTTGTTCAGTTCACCCGTTTACAACTTTTTAAACAACACGTTTTGCAGTGCGTATATTGCAAAATACGCATTCGAGAAAAAAGGAAACGGCTTTGAAGATTTTGCAAATCAATTTTATCAATAGAGGCCTGTAATTGTTGAATTAAAACCTAGTGAAAACTAGCTGAAATAAGTTAATTTATATGCCAAATTTCCAAAAAGTCAAATGTTGAATACGTCACAATGTGACGCCCCCGAGCCCCCCGACGCAAATGGATGGATGGTTTTATGAAAATACGGATATTTAAACACGGATCATCAGTTACACGATAAAATAAATTTCAACGTAAGCGGAATCAGTAGACAGTGTTTGTCTACCCCCTTTTTTAGTAGACGATTCGTGCTAATACATTCTCCAACGCCGATTTATTTTTTCAGGGCTTCCCCGAACTTTAGCAAAAACGTCTTTTCTTGGTGATGATCGATGTGCTCAAAGGAAAAGAAAACCACTTAGTGGGAATTAGGCCCCACTCCTTGGTTGTGTTTGCGTCGTCCCATCTTCACTGATTGAGATATCGTCCCTAGACTATAGGCCATAACATTTGAACAAAAAAAGAGACACGCGGACATTTCCAGAAAGAAGCGCCCCATTTTTTTCAAAATTTTTTAGGTTTTTTCTTTTTTTAATTAAATAATTACTAATGTATTATACACCTGAAAGTGAATAAGCCCCCGAATACGCTGTAATAAGATGATGGATTTAGTATTTTCCCGTGCACGCAGAAATCAAGAAATGATTTTCTACAGGCACGATTAGAGTAGAGACAAGATTACATTAAAACATAGTTTTTGGATTTCCTTTTTTATTGTTTGTTCAATAAACCTTCGAAACGTTCTCGGTAGGTGTTTACAAAAAAAACCGGGGGAATTTTTCAAGTGCCAAATAAGAGAAATTCGTATCCTATAAAAAATCTCCTACTGTTCACTTTAAATAATTGCCATTTTCTAGTTGAAAGCATTTTTTTTTTACAAGTTGGCGTAAATCATTGAGAATAAGTAAAATTTCTTGAAAACGGCCAGAAGGTGCCGTGTCTTCACTTGGTTTTTCCTCGTACAACCTGTGATAAAAGAAAAAATATACTGGTTGAAATGGATGGCATATGAAATTAGCGGGACGAAACGAATTGTGGTGAGGCAACGATCAAGTACAAAAAAGCTTTGTCCTCGACAGCATTTTAAAGACTAAATCCAAGAAATTAAGTGTATAACACGTTGCAGAGTTTAAAAGTAAAAAGCGATGCTAATTTGAAGCAATATCAGCGATTTCTTCACATTAAATCGCCCCTCCCTCCCAATTTGTCATCACAAAGACCATTTTTTTTTTGCACTGTTGTGTTGGAAAGTGTTGAAAGACCCCGTATAAGTGCCAATACGCGTTGTATTTGTTAAGAATTTACGATTTTTATGCATCAATAAAAAAAAAAAGTAGGAATTATAAAAGCGGGCCGACTTTTTTTAGGTAGAAAGAGTAGTAAATGGCATCTTAAGACGCTTTAAATCTTTATGTCTGTTTTTCACAAAATACAGGTAAATTGTAAGATATGTTGATATGACCTAACTTTAGCCGTTTAGAGACAAAATGGTGTACTAATGCCTGATTATGGCTTTAAGCCAGTATCGCGGGTCTTAATGCACCTATTTGAGCGGTGCGGCGCTGGTGCGAGGCCAATACTCTACCAAATTCATCAAAAAAGACCCTGGTCCATGTTCAGGACGGTAGTTGGACCTTAAAAATCTTAAACCATTATTCAAAGGCAATTCCACGTTTCAGAATGAATTTCAACAATGAGTAAGTTAAAAAATAAGAAACCAAAAATTTGAGAATTGGTTCAGGGAAAAAGTCAAATGTTTTTGATCGCTGCCCAATTAGGCGCATGAATGTCAATTTTTCTTTTTTGAGTTTATTCGTTACCCGCCCGCATCGCTTTATAACACGCCTGGAGTCAAAAATTCAAGGAGTTTGACAAAATAATTCATTATTTCAAAAATACGCGTTCGCGAGTTCACCAGTTAGCAATTGGAAACAATTTGAGAACGTTGAAGCAAAACCAGGTTTTTTTTTTTTTTCTGCAGCCTGCCTTTCGTGAAATTTCTTCGGAGCCGCATTTATTTCCAGTTTGGTCAATAATGAAATCGATGAAAAATGAAAGTCACCTTAGTTCAACAGGAAAAAAAAGTAACGATACAACTCAGAATTGAATTTTTTCAGAAAATACAGAATACGATTTCTTCAAGAATTGGATCCGGAGCGAATTTTGTACGTAACGTAAGATTAGGCACATATATTTATAGCCACAAATTTAGATGATATTTATAAGTGTAAATTAAAAAAGTTGATTATATTCCAAGTGTAATTTGTTGTAAAATGACAATTCTTAAATAAACACGAACAAAAAGCTACAACTTTTGGTGTGATTGTTCGTGATCTGAAATAATGTTTTTTTAAATAAAGGGATTGCACTGTAATGTTTATTGCTAATTTTTCCGTCTTGTACTGCTATCTCTGTAATTTGTTTCTTTTGATTCAAATTGATGCTTTGATGATTCGGATGTGATTTGTGTTAAAAAACAGAAAAAAAGAGCACTACACTTGTTGTAACGGCTGTTATTTTAAAACATTAAGAAAGTTATTGACCTCTAAACTCTACTGGTATATCGAACATAGTGTATTTTTGTTTTACAGCTCTTCTTCCCCTTCCTCTATATGAAAAATTAGCATGCATGTTAAAAAATTGGTTTAATTCTAAACAAAAAGTGTTTAATTGCTAAAAATTAACCCTCTAAACACCCCCTTGCCTTCATTTTCTAACCACTGTTTTTAGAGTGTAGTGGATTATTATTATTTATAAAAAATCGGATCAGTATGATACCCATATACTCATTTCAAATTAATGGCTTTTCTCTTCAATTGACCAAGACTACCCGTGAGAGAAATGGGAGAGACTCCTGTCGGCTTTTTCATCGACTGGACTCGGAGAGACTTGCAAATGGGATTCCGTGGTTGTCATGGGCATGGTGGAGAGCAAACTCTCCTCTTGCCGAAATCATCGGCGTTACACCGTTAATGTTACCGAGGCCGGATGGTCCAGACGATGTGATCAATATCATGAATATGATCAACCACTTTGGTCGGGTGGTTTCCTGCATAATCTTATAATCTGTATAATTTCTGTATCCATAATTTTATACACTGTGTGATAATGAAAACTCATTATTGATTGCAAAACGATGTAAATGAAGATATACACATATAAGTTTCGGCCGTATATGTGGGAAAAAAAAATCAAATTAGGCGAAATTTCAAAAATCTCAAATCAAGTCCATCAGCAAATATTCCGCAATACAATGATAATCTAGAAAAAGACTTGGATGGGAAGCTTGCGATCGAGGGGCCGATTACGCTCAGTACCAGTATACAGGTGACTGAGACCCGTTCAGATGTCAATATCATCCGCTTTTCGACGTCGTCAAAAGAAAAACCTGGTCAACTCTCAGTTATTAAATTCAAGTGATTAAAAAATAAGTACTAGCTACAGACATGAGGTATTGGCATAGGTATTAAAAAGTAAAAATCGTAATATGTGCGAAGTTTGTTTTAATAAATGAAAAATTTGGAATATGGAAGCTAGGAAGCGGAGAGTTCGTTCTCGCCGTCATTTGGTAAAAAAACTGTCTTGAAATCATATTAACCACAAATTTGAAGGAAAACGTTCATGGGTGATTGTAAACAGCCACTTTTGTAAATAGCATCAATTTTGTTGTGAAGCTGCGAAATTTGCTTTTATTGAATATAAATTATGATTGGGGTGGTGCCTGCAAAATTCGGTTTTCAAGATAATTAATGAAAAGCCGCATTATCCATCTGAGGAAATGCCAATAGCAATGTCACAGGAAGAGAGGAAGGGATGAGAGAAGAAAGAACGTGTGTATGATGAGAGAAGTAAAGATAAAAGGCGAATTTATGGACGGGGGCAAGGGAGGTGCGAGCCATGCAAGGAGGATAGAGGAGGGAGAGGGGGAATTTATGGGGGAGATAGATAATATGGAGAATTGTGAGAGCGGTGGAACATTGAACATGTTAATAAAGGAGAAGAAAGGGGCTGAACTTTTCATGGAAAAACTTGCATTAATAATATGAGACAAAGCAATTGTTACCATTATTTGTGCGAAGTACACCATATTGGGTATTTTGTCAGCAAATTGGTAACAAATTTGTGTCTGTCCTAAGAAACAATGTTGTATATTTTTACTCCTTCTTAAAAACAGGTAATTATTTCTAAGAGTGGATAGGTGTTACAGGACAAAAAGATACCACCCAGTTGCATACAGGGGAAATTAAACATTTGCGTTTCTGTTTTACCCATCACAGTATACTGTATTCGCTATTTAAAACATTACAAGTTGCACATGTTAAATTTATCATCATATAGGATACAATTCAGAAGAGAAATTGAAGGGTTGAATTTTCATTTAAATAAGATTTTGTGTATTTTGCCACCGATATCGAATTTAGCATGTTTAGATGAAACAGAATTCCCGTGCATGAGATGTCTAAGAGTTAACGTTTTGTCATGCGGGAAAAGTATGGAATTTCAAAAACTATTAGTTTATACGTGGCGTACGCCATGGTTATATCATGCAGGAGTCTTGTTGGTTTGGTATCCCGTGCATCTATTAAATATTTACTTCTACACCATCTATTAACTGAAACAACATACCCTACTTAAACATGCTAAAAGGATCGTTCTGGTGCGATTTTTTCCGTGTAGTTTGTATATAATCAAGAGTATCGGCGGCATGTGCGGCAAAACGTGATTTTTGGGGGGGTTGCGCATTTATTTTAACGTCATTAAGATAATTTCTAACAAAGTGGATCCCTTACCGAAAAAATGTTTGTTTAAAAACATAATATATGATCTATGGCGGGGAGTTCTCGTGTGCATTTCATACAATGGACCCTTGCTGATCTGTTTACAGAAAATTAACGAGGAAAAAGTAGTTGACGTTTTATTTTAAACGCAACGGTAAATTTTGGAAAGGCCGCGCGGCTTCCCCGTCCGATACGTTACGCGTACGAAACATACTTGTTTATGGTGTAAAAAAATGAGACGGCTTATAGCCCAAGGACCTATCATCACAGAGATCGTATATCATTATAGTCCAAAAGCCCCAACTTTGAGATATTAATCCACATCTAATGGATTTTCTTACTTATCTATCAAACAATATCTTATTTTTGCTGAATTGATATCAGATTTTCAAATTTTAGGCCTAATATTTTTTCACATCTAGGTTGGTTTTAGTATTTCTATCTTTTCATTACCAGGCGTATGGCGAAAATTGTTTAAAATTTGTATCTAAACAAAAAGAAAATCAAAAGGAAAGATCGCCTTACACGAAATTGTACTTGTACACGGCAATAATTAGGTGAATGTTTTATGTATAGGCCAACGAGGCAATCGCCGTATATCACCCAATTGCAAAATAAATACGGTTGGGGACTATGTGATAAGAAAGGAGATTTGAACGATTTGTTACTATCTTCTATAGTCATCAACATTTGACTACTCTTTGTCCGTTAGGATTTTCCATATTGAGCAATTTCTCGCATTAGGGTGGTAATTTCGCAACAAAAAAATTCAGTCCGATAAATGGGGGCCTTACACGTTGTTTGTCTAAATAAGAACATTTTTATTTCAAGGATGTTGTGTGTAGTTCCAAAATTCGGTAAAAGTAAAGATCGAATCGAATCAGGAAATATCATCAATTTGTTGTATATATCAATACGTATAGAATTCTTTCGAATAGGGGGCCTATATATTCATCGTTGATCAGCGGCGCCGTATTAGGTCGCGCCTAAGCTCCCGTTTCCCCTGGTACAACCACTAGTATAGGCCTTATACAAACGTCCTTATAAAAATCAGTACCAAATTATATTCTAACGGTAATAATACATGCACTGTAGAAATAAAGGTGAACAAAAGAATCTTTTGTTCCAGTAGTACCGTAAGGGTTTTAAATCAAACTTAAATACGGGGTCAAAATATGACACTACAAAAAAGAAAATGACCCCATTTGAGACAAATGGGATCTTTTGTGGTTGGTCATATTAAACCCTAAAATTAGTAATTTTTAAAAAAAAAATGGTCATTTTTTTTTAGTCGGGGCATATTGACCCCGTATTTTTAAGTGGGTAACTTTAAAAAGTAATGAAGACCTCTTGGGATGTGTGATATGTGCGCATAATCGGATACGTTTTATGCGTTCACTATTTGATTGGCGTGCGTAAGTGAAGGGAGTGATAACCATTTGGTTCTAAAACAATTTCGTGGTCCAATAAAATATTTCCTTCTGTTCTATATACCAAGAACTCTGAAGGGTAGTCGCCTTGATAAACGCGACGAAAAAGTATACTAAAAACTGAAACATGTACGTTATTCCTGTTTGATTGCCGGAATTTAATTTTCCTCATCTATTTTAAATTGGATTTGAAATGAAATAAAAACCTCGACCCTGTCTGAGTTATATTGAAATGTTGGAAGCAAGGGAGAGTCAGCAGATGACCAATGTTCGGAAAGCGAAATGTCTAATAGTGGATTTTCCTACAACTTCTTTTACTTTTTTCTTGTTATTTTGACCACGACTACCAAAGCATGGAGTATAAAGCGCTCCAGTTGAAAAATAAGTTACCATGCATTCAAAACACTCTGCAAGAGAAATTAAGCAGCATACTGCTTGTTATATTATAATATTTGACCTCGATTCATAATTTAGAGAAGCCAGACTTTTAACATGCTTTTGATCGTTCGGACCTTTTGTGTTAGTGGCCAGGTTTTGTGTGGTCCAGCTTTAACATTTCAAATAAATGTCAAAATATTCCGCTAAGAGTTGTCAGGGTGGTCTCTCGCACAAGAACCTTCAGCCAACAACAAACTTGGAAAAACAAACGGGTTTGTAAAAAGAATTTAAACAGGTTTTATTAGTAGTAAATTCATTAAAATATCAAAGCTGGAACACGGAAAATGCGAGGAAGAAATTCATGCAAGAAAATAAACACCAATTGCATGCCATGGAAAATTTAGGTTGCCATAGTGTGAAATGAATGAATAACGACGGCGCGGAAGTATACTTGATGAATGATAAAAAAAAAAAGTAAAAGGGGAAAACGCATTCCCTAAAAACTTTAACTTATTTTAACAAACTTGAACAATATTATTGTGCAAAATTGTATACAATCTAAAAACATTCTTGGTTTTGTGTAGATAGACAGAAATATATATATGGCACACGAAGAGTTTCATAAAATTAAAGAAAACAAATAGAATGTCTAAAGAAAGACTAAACAACAAAAAACGCAATCAGTAAAAACGAAATTGAGTTGTTAACTCGTGGAAGACACAGGGGAAGCTTTAGTTTTCCTATGATTGTTGAACCAGGATAGAGATAAAATGATTTAAATTAAAAAAAAATCTATAAAAAAACTATGTCTAAACAGAATAATTAAAATAAATGAAACAAAGAACAATTGAAGACTGAATAAAAATTAAAACCATACATACCGCATGTGCCGCTGAATAGAAGAAAAAAAGCCTTTGGCGAAGTTGCTGGGATGCCGGCATTCATGTTGAAAAGGGGCCGGTTGTCATGGTAACATGTGCCAAATGCTCAATAGGAGCTATCGAGCCGATTGGTGATCCGGAAAGGGTGACTGGTGGAAATGACCCGGGGAAACTCCATGATGTAATCAGACGTGGTGATTCCAGGTCTTTTAATTAAAAACATGATTTAAGATAACAATTTGAAACAAATAAGTCACTCTTTTATAAAGGTATTTTATTTTAGCTACCCTGGAGTTAACTTCGCATAGTTTCAAATTATTTTGTAGTGACCATTACTAATTCAATAAGCCCCCCCTATAAAACACCATGGGGAGATTCCCTATTGCGTTTCCATGGTACAATCTTATTTTATCCATTATTGATCAGAGAGTCGTGGTATAGAGTTGGAGGGGGTGCTGGTCGCAGCGTGAGTGGACATTTTGCGCGGGGACCCTTTGAGAAATGTGGTATTGCATTGCATCGCAAGTGAGAAAATGCAATGATTTATTTACTGGGCAAGTATGTATTACAAGGAGTATCACCAAGCATATATTTGCTTATTAATTTTATTTTTATAGCTTTATTTATGTCGTCTTTATTATTTATTATTTAGCCATATTAATTTATTTAGGCATATTTAATTATTTATCGTATATTTTGGATTTTATACGGCCTATGTATTCTTACAAACTAAACCGACATTTGTGCTGGTCGTTAAGAGGCAAATTATCTAATGAAACATAACCAATTCAGAAAAAAAATAATAAAAAAAAACTCAGACTTTCGCCAGACGTCGCGACGCTCCATGACTATTAGTATAATTCAATCCCAAAACACGTGCGAAATTCAATTAAACTGATCATCAGAAAAGTAGATAATTTTATCAATTCTGTTTTTTATCATCACCATTTAATTTCGATCATAAGTCAATCGGACGTCAGTAGATTTATTGACTATTGGTGTAAATTTGAATGATAGTTGTGTGAAGAGGAGGAATGGGGAAAATATTAAAGTAACTTGAATCCCCGCTTGAATGTCGACATTTTCCCCAAGGAAACCCGCTTGTAATGAGATGCGGAAGCAGCTCTTCATCGTGTTCCGTTTAATTATTTTTATTGGTCCTTAAAAATTGCAAGTATTAGGAAAAAAGCGTAAAATATGAGAAATAAATAGGTTTTGAAAATAAAGAGAAGTAAAGAATAATCGGCTGATGTTTTATTTTTTTTTTAAAAATAATTGATTTAGCAGCGAGGTTCAAGTAATAAAATTTTCACACCCCGTTTTCACCCCCACAAACAAAATATTGGATAGTCAGGGTTTAAGTCCTCGCCTCGCACCCAATAGGAGTTAATTGTTTGTTGCAGTTTATGAAGTAGGTAATATTGTTGTTTTGTTGTTGGATATTTGCAAGCAAGGTAGTCTGTTGTGGTACAAAGCCTACTAAGGCTAGAAGGTAATAAAGCCACGATGACTTGAAATAAAACTAGCGGTAGATGTGGCGGGAGGTCGCCGGACTAGACATCGCGATGTGATACTGGCGCGGCGGTATGGTAAGTGTATGAGCGGGTGTTACATATTTTTTGGGCGCGCGGTAGCCTACGGGCTACCCGCTCTATTCCCTTGGGTTTTGACCCTACTTTTCAAATAGAAGTGTTGCCGAAAATATTCTTGTTGTTTATATCCTCTAAAATTACATTGCATGATAGTTTATGAATGTTGTGACAAATTTTACGTCATATGGATATTGTTGGCTCAATAGATTACGCCCAGCGAAAACAGAAGTACATTTACAAAAAGATATTAATGTTCAAAAGAGTAGAATACAAAGCGATCACTTCACACATGATACGGTTGTGAGCGGTGTGGAATAAAACAAGAAGGGGTGGGGTAACCTAAAATAATAAAAAACTGAATATAGAGGGCATAAAGGCACACAGGGGAGTGCGGCCAAGGAAATCCCAATTTAGACATCGCCATTGGCTTACAGGTTTAAAAACCGAAATTATTGACGAAAAATTATGAAATTAGTATATGTGGTCAGGAATATTTTTTTTGAAATTTTTTTACAGTGATTTGTGGGTTAAACATCGTCTTAAATCCGTTTATGAGTGCATTGAAAATTACAGATGCTTAAAGGGGGATGGCCCGACATAAGGCTATAAAGTGTCATCTTGATAGATCGGCTTCCTCCCAAAACTCCATCTGTAAAGTTTCGCCCACCAATATTCATTCCAATTTGGCCTGCAGAGAGCTAAAAAACGTGATTTTGTAAGTGAATCTATATCCCTTCTCTCATTTACCTAGAGCGTATGACCTTTGCTGATCTAATTTTTTTAGTAGTATAGAATGTTTGCATTGCACACTTCTTATATTAAAATGTGTATTTACGATTCATACGGTGTGGAATGACAGTAAGATGTCATGAAGTAACGAATGTTTTAAGTTGTATATGAATTGAAAAGTGGCAATGGCTGGATGAAATTTTTTAAACATTTGAAAATTTAGTCTTTGGGTGACAGAAGTAAAATTTAAGAAAATAAATGAAGTTCATGGGTGACACTGGTGATGACCGTGGGAGCTTTACTTTTGGAAGGGCTTTATAAATTTAAAACAAAAATGTTTCTTGATCACGTTGGTACCTGTGCCGATCCTGTAAAAATAATTACGTCCGTCGGACATACAAAATATCTGGAATTACTTCTTCCAGTTCGCTGGTGAGTCTGCAGTGGTCAATCTTGTGGTGGATAACTTAGCGTTGACTGTTTCCCGAATAAAGTGTTATATGTTTATAGTATGTTGATGGTCACATTTTTCCCTTTACAAAATAGTAAATGTAAGAGGGATCTGAAGCCCCTATTCACTCTATTCATCGGTGTTAACTATTTACGTTCATGTATGCCTGGCTAAGTTTGACAAAAAGGTCACATAAGTCAAACACTCCCTTCCCATACATTTACATGGATATCTCCCCTTGACTCGCCCTTTCCTTTTTAAAGGATTTTTTTTCATACCGCATATATCGGATGCACCACAAAGTCACGATTCGCCCTTCTATGTCGGAAATCCTGCCTGAACTACCCTAACGGTTGACTGGGCTTACGGTCTCGGTAGCATGGGTGGGAAGCAATATCGATTTGGGCGCATTGTACTGCTCGTTTTTCTACTCGTTTTCCCTCACTCTTTCCGGCGGTCACAATGGATAGTACCCTATGTTAGTGGAGCTGAAACACGGGCTTGAAAACGAGTTTTAGAGTGTCCAAAACGAGTACTTTGATTTCACAGTGGACAAAATCCACATACAAAAGTCCAACAACGCGTGACGATATCTGCCGGGAGAGCTTGATCACGCAACTCACGCCGTTGCTCTACTACGTAAAGGTGAAAAATTGAGGGCACATTTATTTTCACTTCTTAAAAACACTTCATGGCTTACACGAAAAAAACCCACATAAATAACTTCTTTCCAAATTGGGTAGGGTACATGTAAGGATACGTGCAAAGGAGTAAACGGTTTGTTTCAAAATTACATTTGTAACAGCCAGTCATTGCGTTGATCAAAATTTCGGTTCTTCAAAGTAAATTTATCGCATGAACTTCCCGGGACTTCTCCACGCAACTCACGGGGGCGGTCAGGGATATTGCGCGTATTTGGGACTCAGTTTTAATATAATAACTACGTGGCCGCGTGAACTGCGTGAACTGTTAGTAAAGTGAGAATCGCCACAGGCAGGGTATAAATTCGATTCACACACCTGCTAATAAAAATACTAATTAACTCCACAGCAAAAAACGCATACCAGTTTTTTTTTTTTTTTTTCTTAAGGGTGAACCAAGTTTTAACATCTGGGACGTACTTTATATATTAGTAACATTGTATACATTCAGACCCACAGCCGAATTTGAACGAATATGCCGCCAATATTCTATCTGTAGTCTTGTATGATCCATGCTTTTGCGTGGATTGCGTGAAGTCCGCGTAAATAAATGGTTTGTAATAGTCTTCTGTTACTGCAACTTTTAGGTGCGGTGTAAAACAAAGTCTTGTCAGTTATTGATGAAAAGTGGGACTAATCTCGGCTTTGTCGATGTCGAGCTTGCATGCGGACGTACATGTATTTCGCGGAGATCACAAGGGGGGGGGGTGGCTTCAGAGACTTGTACTAAGCAAATAGTAAACAAAATGTAAGTTCCAAATTGATAGGCCTTATATATTAAAAAAAGCCGATTTTATAAAATATGTCAACTAGAACCCTAGACTTTGAATTCCAAAGAGTTAAATAATTATAAAGTATAGAAATATAATAAAATAAGATAATAATACCTTGATATGACCCCGGCTAAATTACCGTTCACGGTGGTATTTTAATATATGCTAGTCGAGAATTCCCAAACAGCTCTTACACAATACATTAACGCTTGATCACATACATAATAGGTTATCAATCGCAACAGATTAAAATAAGTGCTGCGTATCAGTGGAAGTCGGCGGGAATATAAGTCGGGGTTTTGTACACGATCGTCTCGGGGAGGAAATGTTTCACGAAGG